>PVKU01006794.1:0-59901 GCA_004027475.1 Anoura caudifer
GAACTCTGTGGTAGAATGCCTGTGAAATTCAATGGTGTTATCTCCTTCAGGTATCCTGGTGTTCACTGCTTCCAGTGTCTCAGCTGTTGAAATGCCCCTTCTTTGGGGCCAACTCTGGTCTTTCCACAGTTCCAGGGTTTTTTTGTTTTGTTTTGTTTTGTTTTTGTCTCACTTGTATGTGTTTAAAAAAGAGAAAAGCGAAGGAAAGGAAAGAAAGAAAAGAAGGAAAAGGAAATAAAAAAGTGAAAAGAGAATAAAGAAAAGTAGAATGAAAAAGAGAAAAGAGACAGGAAGGAGTGGTAAGCTTGGGAAGAAAGGAAGAAGGAGTAAAACAAGAAAGAAGTATTGAGAAGCCAAAAGGAGTTGAGGGGTAAAAAAGATCAAAATAGTGAAAAAGAGAAAAAAAAACACAAAAAATTAAAAAACTGAAAAACCCCATAACCACTAATTCTTGCTGTTATCAAACTTGCCAAGCTGATTTTTCTGGTCTTGAAGACTGTAGTGGCCAAGGGGTGACCGTATTGTTTTTTTTTTCCCCTTGTTCAGCATTTAGTTTTCTCTGGCCTACTGTCCTCAGAGGTGTCCCTAGATTCTCTGCCCAGGGACCCAGGTGCGAACTGTGGTCACGCGCCCACAAGTCCCGATGTTCCCTGAGTCTTCCTTGCACAGGTTCCAACTGTCCCACGAACAGGGTTCAACCCCTATGGTGCCCAGAGACTGTGAGCCCTGTCGTGCCGGGTCTTCCTGGGTGCGCTGATGCACCGATCTCCTAGCAGCTGTTTACAATGTCGTGTGGGCGCAGACAAAGGTGCGCGCTCCAGCTCCCGCGTGCAGTCCTCCCGGGGCTATGAGATCTTAACTCCTGTCTGTGAGATTTCAAGCGACCAGGTTTATGCTGGCACTGCCGGGTCCCTGCTTGGCTGTTCAGGGAGCAGTTGATCCAGCTCCCTCCCTAGAGTCTAACGGCCAGCCCTGGCCCGGTTTCTCAGCCCCCGCCCTGGTCTCCGCACCACCGGAGTACTCTCCTTACCATCCGGTTTTTCAACATCCACTGCAATTTTCGATAATCTGTTTTCAAATATGCTGTGTTTCTGGTGTCTGTTTGCTGTGCTGCATTGAAAAATGTCCCGTTTTAAGACCTGTGTGGGGGAGGAAAAGGGATGTACATCCTTTTACCATGCCGCCATCTTCTCTCTCCTGGAAGTTCTCCTTCTTTACTCAAACAAGTTTTCAATTTCTTGCTCTTCCTCTTCTCCTGGTATGCCTATGATTTGGATGTTGGATTGTCTAAAGAAGTTCTGGAGGTTCCTAAGCCTCTCCTCATTTTTTTTTTTTTTTTGAATTCTTGTTTCTTCATCCTGTTCTGGTTGAATGTGTCTTTCTTCTTTCTGGTCCACACTGCTGATTTGAGTCGCAGTTTCCTTCCCATCACTGTTGCTTCCCTGTACATTTTCCTTTATTTCACTTAGCATGGCCTTCATTTTTTTCATCTAATTTGCAACCATATTCAACCAATTCTGTGATCATCCTGATTACCAGTGTTTCAAACTGTGCACCTGATAGGTTGGCTATCTTTTCATCACTTAGTGGTATTTTTTCTGGAGCTCTGATCTTTTCTTTCATTTGGACCATTATATTTTTTTGTCTCCTTGGGCCTGTTACATAGTAAGGGGCAGAGCCTTAGGCTTTCACCAGGGTGGCCACATGGCTGCTTTCTGACACTGTATGTGGGAGAGGTGTCCAAGAGGGAACAATGACACTTGCTCCTCTCTCTGCCAGTTTTCAGTCACTTCCCCTGCTACTCACAATCAAATTGGGCCCTCCTGGTGCTGATATCCAAGTGGGTGGTTTTGTGTACTTTCTAGGACCCTGTTGGTCTCTCTAGTGAACTTTCCTATGAGGCTGGGAGTTTCTCCTACTGCCGCCTCAACCCCCATAGGTGTTTTCAATCAGAAGTTTGTGGCCTTTCCCTGTGTTGGAAACCTGGGTTGTGTGGTCTGTCTTAATCCCCAGTTCTTCCTCCCAGTTTATATGCACATGAATATGGGACCACCCACTCCAACAGCCGCTGCCTCACTGGTTCCACCAGCTACCACCTTGCCAGCCAGCTGCCACCTTGTCTGTTCCACTCCACAATCCGCTCCCTGGCCGGGTCCACCAGCCACCACCTTCCCTGCCCCGGTCCTCCAGCTGCCACCTTGCCATGCATCCTCTCCACCAAGCTGCCTATCTTTGCCCCTCCTACTAGTCTGGATGAATATTTCTTCTTTAACTCCTTAGTTGTTGGACTTCCATAGACTTCAATTTTCTGTCATTTCTTGTTGTTTTTAAATTGTTGTTGTCCTTCTTTTGGTTATGCAAGGAAGCACAGTGTTTCTACCTATGCCTCCATCTTGGCTGGAAGTCTCTCTCTTTCAGTCTTCTCTTTTTCATTCCCTCTTCATCTTTTTCTTTTTAACACAGATAATGTTATATGGCAAGATGTTCACAGCCTATGGTTTACATAATTTATTGTGTCCACATAAAGTATTCTATGTAATTGCCACCGCAACTTTATGAATTAGATAGGGAAAGCATCTATATTTTCTTTTTACACATGGCAAGACTACATCTCAGAAAGGTGATGTGATTTTGTTCAAGGCTAAACAGACATTAGGCCATTCCAGGAGTCAAGCCCAGAACTTCTGAATTAAGATTCCTAGTTCTTCCAAATGATTTTTAGCTCAGAAAACCTCAGCAGAGAGTGCACTGAAGATTGCAACACTGCCAATGTTTTAAACCACTAATTGACATCCATAGTATTCCTGGAGTCACCCTGGCTTTTACCATGTGCTATTTGCATGACATGGGGCAAGGGTGGGCATATTCTATTCCATTTTCTAGATCCCCTTCTATTATTTCTGTCTATATTATGTTAGCTTTCTGTTACATTGGAAAGTAAGCAGCACCAAGAGAGACTGGCATTGATGGTGTGGTTATAGAAGGGAAGGGAAAAGATGGATGAGGTTCTTCTTTGTATTTAGCCCATTAACCTTTCAAATAGGAACCACCAGAGAATTGTTAAGAAAAGAAACCCTGAAGCATTTTTGTCCTCTTGTAAGGTTGCCAACTTGTTCACTCCTCAACTTAGATAATACTATTCTTTTTTAGTGGGCCTGGATGGACTTTGCTGTCTTGGGTTGAGCCCCATTTTGTGGCTGAGGCAGCAGAGATTTTAGTTTTAAGTGATAAAGCCATGGATCAGACAGTATACTTTAAACCTGAATTAACCTCCAGCTCTTAAATAATAGGAATGAAATAACATGCCTCTCAGGATGAATGAAGTGCAGAGTAAAGAAAAAGAGACAAGCATATCCCAAAGTTTTCAATAAAAATAATAACATGGCCTCAGCAAACTGAGCCTTAAGCTTGAGCTACTAATTCATATCATATTTTTTCACAAAGCCTTTCTTCTTTCATAAAATAAACCCAAACCAGGAAAGTTTAATTGACCTCCATGATGGCTCCAAGGCACTTTCCTGTATATCATGAAAACAACAACAGAGGACTCAAGGATACATATTCCGTCCAGCTCAGTGAACTTCCTTGGCACCTACTTCATGCCTAGCATAGAGCCTGCAACTGTACAGAATTCAAAGATGCAGCCACTTTGAGGGGGGAAAGAAGCATTGATTTAATCCACAAGCATGCATGTATGGTGGCCCTTTATAAAGCCAGCACTGTTTTTGGTACAGAGAGGAAACTCAGAGAAGTAAAAAAAAAAAAAAAAAAAAAAAAAAAAAAAAAAAAAAAAAAAAAAAAAAAAAAAAAAAAAAAAAAAAAAAAAAAAAAAAGGTCACTCATTAGTGGCCTTAGAATACAGCTGGGAATAATGGTTTGGTAGAAAACCTTATACATAGGAAAGGAGTAGGGTTGCCATTAATCTTCAGGCTGTAAGTGCAACTAGGTTTCTGAGAAGACATCCAGGCAGACTGGTACATTTGGATTGGAGAGTGGGAGGGAATTGCAAAACTAGGACTAGAAGGGCGAGTAAGATTTATACAGACAGAAGAGAGGAGAAAAACATAATAGCAGGAGAATGAAGGAAAAGGTGAACATGGACACTGGGAATGGCCATGGCAAATGTAAGAAGCAGCAGTGAGAGTTATCAGGACATGAAAGAAAGAACTGTTGACAATATCTTAGAAATGGCCTGATGGGGCTATGGAGAGCACAGTGGACTAGGGATCAGAGGGCTGGTTGGAGGATCCACAGGTATTATCCTGGTTCCATACTCAGTATGTGGGCAGCCTTGGGTAGGTCAGTTAGCTGTTACCTGCCCAGCTGCCCCAGCTTACTCTCTAAGATGTGAGGATATGGACAGTAGTGAGCTGCTCTCTCCTGCTTGTTGTAAAAACAATGAGAGATGATGCCTGCAGAAGTGTTTTTCTAAGAGTAAAATAAAAATCAAGAGCCCTTTTCTCACTATACCAGCATTGTAAATAAATGTGCCTGGGTGTACAGTAAGAAGAGTTTGCTTTCTATTGGGCTGCGGGGAAAAGGGTATTGTGTGTGGCAGGGTGTCAGGAGGATAGGGAGTGCTGATTAATTGATATGAAGGCAATTTTTGCCCCTGGAGAGTGCCAAGCCTGGGAGTCTTGTCACAGGGGAGACAGATGAGTCATGCAAGTGGTGTTTCTTGGGTTCTCTGCTGGGTTATATGAGACCATGATCTCTCCGAAGGTGGTTGCTAGTCTTTGACATCAGATGAAACAGGAGATGGGACCATATGTGAAGACCAGTGAAGTGTGGTGGAAAGAGTCCTGGAGCAGAGTGAACTGTATCTGGAGTAAGTTTAAGGGTTCACTTCACACTAAATATTTGAACATAAGCAAGCAACCTCCTGTCTCTGAGCCCTGGTTCCTTCCTCTGCCAAACTGAAGTAAAAACAGTAACTATCCCCCTTCCTTGTAGAGTGCGTTGTTGCAAGGATCAAATGCACAAGATGTGAGAGCTTTCTGTAAACTCTAAAAGGGTAGGCCAACATGTCTCATTTTTCTCATTCATCAGTGAATCTCCTTATTGTTACAATCTACTCTTTGAGCATGCTCTGTCATCCCTGTGGAAAGGTTATATTTCAGAAAGCCAGCTCTACATTAGCACAGTATCCTGTGCTGGCATTGAGTCATAATAAGAATCAAATACAGTACATCCCCACTTGGGCTTAAGGAAGGTTGCTTGCAGGCACTCTGGCTGTGGAGTTGGAAGAAGGCCTTCGGGCAGTGGGTAGCCACTGGATGGTTCTGGATGGAATGAGATGAAATGCAGACCAGAACTCAAGCAGAGTCAGAGCTCCACCACAGTCAGCATCACCAAGTTCCCATGTATAGCATACTGAAGTTAGGCTGAATTCTTAGACTTTCTATATAAAAAATTAAGATGAAGATCAGGGACTATTTGGATGACAAAAAAGCTTGCATCAACAGTTAAACACAAGGAAGAATTGCCTGAGCTCTGCCTGATCATTTGGTTTATGTAGGCAAGGACACAGAGATCAACGGGATTTTCACAATATGGTAGCCACAAAAGTGTTCCCACTCAGGCTCACAGGTTTACAAACCTCACACTAGTCTAGATGAACCTGCACCAGTGCAACGTGCTCTCAGTACTAGCCTTCTTGCCCTGGTGGACTTCCTATGTCCCTTTGCAGGAAGACCAAAGAAACAAGAAAAACTGAAAACCAAGACATTGGGCTTCTTTGTTTGGGCCTTCATTTCAGGCAGTTGTCATGTTGCTTCAAATTACACCAAATGCCTCCCTCCCAGAGAGGGCTCACAAAGCCTTGCAAAAGGACCAGAGTTTTGCCAGAGAACAACTAGAGGGTGCCCTCAGGAGGTTGTAGATCTCCCCAAGCAATGGCAGGGGACAGAAAGTGTGTCCTCTCTTTGCACACACTTGAGCAAGCAGGAGAGTCTTCAAGAAGACTTCTCCCTAGAGCTTCCTGTGTGGCTCTTGACCATGAGGGACCAAGAGGTGCTGGGACTAGGCCCGAAGTGTGCATGTGGCAGAACTCTTAGGCCCGGCCTCCTCTCTAGAGCCTTGTCTAGGATGCGCTGTTGTGACACCACTCCCCAAGCCATGCCCCATTTCCTAGGAGATGTACCAGACCTCTCCCAGGAGTCTCTGGGCCCAGCCCCAGAGACCTTGCCCATGATGTGAGACTGCAGTAGAGCAAGTCCCCTGCCTCTAGAACTGCCACTCCACCCCTACAGGCAGATTGCCCTCACTCTCTGAGAATGGAGAGAAAGGACAGCCTCATGAGTGAGGCCAAAGAGGCCGGCCTCCTGGAGGTGGTCTGCTTAGTCTCCCACCAAGCTGCACAGGAAGACCTGTTGTTCTTGGGAGGCAGAGACTTCCCCAGACCCTAGTCACTAGCAACGCCAGTGGAGACCAGACCCTGGAAGCCATGGCAGCAGCAGGCACTCAGGGAAAGACTCCCCAAAAAGTCATCGCCATGAAGGTGAGTGAATGTGTCAAGTGGTACAATGTGAAGCGTGGGTACGTTTTCATCAGCAGGCAGGACACAAAAGAAGAAGTGATCATTCACCACTCGGCCATCACCCAGAGTGGCTCTTGCAAGTATCAGCGCTGGATGGCCTCCAGGGAGGCTTTCGAATTCAACGTGGGGCAGGGAGAGAGGAGCACCGAGGCTGCCAACATGACGAGGCCAGCCGGTGCCCCAGTGAAGGGCAGCCACTTCACCCCTACCTGCCCCTGATTCAGCCCTGGCTTCTACATCTGACATGGCGCAATGAAGAGGATGTTGTCGTCCACAGCGATGGTGGCAGAGAAGACTTCCCTGCAGCCCAGGGCCAGAGGCACTTCCTGCCCAGCCGCCCCCACCCCCTCCGTGCCCAACTATGATAGCGCTTCTCACCTTTCCTCAGGGCCCGGCCACCACCACCTGCCACCCTGCCACCTTAGTTCCTGCATCTGCCTATGCCCACTGCAGCCATGAGGACCGAGGGTGCACTGTCGCTCCTGGGCCTTGCCATAGCTACATGATGAGCCGCCCTAGGGGCCGATGCACTCCCTGTGGTCCAGGACACTCACCTGACCTCGCTCAGGAGTTGGCGACAGAAAAGAAGAAGAGCAGGAGCAATGCTTTAGGCCTGCAGCAGGGGGCCCCAACCACGTGATGCATCCCTCCGCTGAAACCAGCAGTATAAGGATCTCCCTCAACAGCCACCTGGTGAATAGGGCCAGAAACTCGAAGGAGGAGAGTGCAAGAACAGGAAGGGCCTGGCTGGGAAAACCTCTTGTGCTGCCAAGAAGACCAGCGCTTTATTAGCGGGAAGCCACAGATGCAAAAGCCTCCTCTACTGCTCAGGCTCAGTAACAGTCCCACTGCCTCCCATGGACTCCCTGGTCTGGGTTGCAGCTGATATCCCTTGGAGGAGATGGTGCCCTTCAGTGTCACACCATCCAAAACATCCATATTGACTGTTAGGTTTGTGCCTTGAGAAAAATACATGTTCCTTCCCCAAGGTTTGAGGAGAAATGACAGGATTTGTATATTTCTAAACTTTCTTACCATCTGCCTTGGTAGTTTCCACACATGCACACACACAACTCTGTTTCCATTCTTTCAAATTATTTGAGCAAGATCACAGCCATGATTCTACATCCCCAGGTGAATTAGGTGCAGCACTTTAAAGATATTGTGTGCAATGTAAAAACAAAGATGATCTGATATTGAAGATTATATCACATTGTGTGGTATTACTCACCTACGTGGTCATTTTCTCAATAAATCATTTAACACTGCTTTTATCTGTTATCACTGTTGTCTGATTTTTTTAAAGGCTGCCAGTACATAATTGTACTGAGACAGTCCCTTTAGTCCTTTTATCAGAACCAGTTTCAGCAAACATCATACTGAATACTAATTCTAGGCTTATGGATGGAACTTCTCAAGATATTCTAAAAGATGAGAACACACAGAGAGGGAAGAAGTGTCCTCCCACTTCTATTTTCATCCTCCCTCCTACCTCACCCCCACCAGCTACCCCCACAGAATTGGCATCCTCTGTAAATAGTTTCTCTTTGATCTAATACCATTTAGGTATTGAAAAGAAAGTGGACATCAGGGATAGGGGATGGGGGGAGAGGATAGATGTTGGCAAAAGGTACAAATTTTCAGTTAGGAGGTGAATAAGTTCTGGGAACCTAATGTACAGCATCCTGATTTAGTTAAAGTTAGTCTTTGGTATACTTGAAAGTTACTATAAGGGCACACATAGAGGACACATGGACACAAAAAATTCAGGGAGGACTGACAGTGAGAGTAAGGGAGATGAGGCAGGGAGAGCAATGGGGAAAAAGGCAGGAAAATTGTGACTCAACAACAATAAAAAATAAATAAAAATTTTAAGAGAAAAAAGAGTACAGCTTCAGTACTCTCAACACAATAACAGCAACAAAATGGTAATTATGTCAGTGGTAGGATGTGTTAATTATCCTTATCTTGGTAAATGTGACACCATAAATACATGTATCAAATCACCACATCATGCATCTTAAATTTACATGTTATATGTCAATAAAGCTGGAAAAAAAGCTGAAGGAAAAAAAGAAAAGAAAAGTGGGCAAGGAAGTAAGTATAATTATTCTTCACGTCTAAGAAGCTGAAGAGAAAGATCTAGTCCATAATTTTCATCTATGCTTCTTGGTTTAGTCCATCCAGGGCAGGAGAGTAGAAGCATTCCCAGAAGGCTGTGCAAGTGAAGTTTAGCCCACCTCTGGCCCTTTCCCATCAGATAGAGAAGCTTCAACTGCCCTATCCTGGTTTTCCTTTGAACATATACTGGGGTTGGTGGGAGGGAGGCAGGGGTTGGGTTTGGGGGGAGTAGGTGTTTAATAAATTTGAAGCCAACAGAAGTCTTCAAGACCTCATTTTATGAACTCAGAAAATTGGATTATCAATAGCAAAATCAAAGTACTTGTCTTGTGTTAAAGTTGACACATTTTACACAACATCATAGACTAGCATGAGATCAGGAGAGTGAGTATTCCATGATTTGGTATGACTAAATATCCTCAATCAATTTATATACAGGCAGTAGAGATTACTCATTCAGCACATATTTGAGTTCCCACTTATGCCAGACACCTTGCCAGGCACTAGGAGTTGCATCATGGTGAAAAAAATGTTCCTTCCTTTTAAGGAGCCCAATGTCTAGTGGAGAGTGAGACAAAACTGGAAATGACTATGTGCTGCAGGGAGTGCTCTGCTGAGAGAGAAAAAACAGGTGACCCAAGTGATGGTAGGCTTGGCTTCAGGTTAAAGGAGACAAGCATCCTCTCCAACACTTGTTAATTGTTGATTTGGTTATGATGGCCATTCTCACCAGTGTGAAGGGGTATCTCATTGTGGTTTTAATTTGATCTCTCTAATGGCTAGTGATGCTGAACATCTTTTCATATGTCTCTGGGCCCTCTGTATGTTCTCATTGGAGAAGTGCTGTTCAGGTATTTTGCTTGTTTTTTAATTGGCTTGTTTGTCATCCTGGAGTGGAGCCATGTGAGTTCTTTTTATATTTTGGAGATCAAACCCTTGTCTGTGATATCATTTGGAAATTTACATTCCCATACAGTTGGTTCCCTTTTCATTTTGCTGATGTTTTCTTTAGCTGGGCAGATGTTTTTATTTTGATGAAGTCATATTTGTTTAGTCTTTCCTTAATGTCCCTTACTCTAGGGGACATATTAGTGAAAATATTGTTGCATGGAATATCTGGGATTTTCCCACCTATGTTCTCCTCTAGGACTCTTATGGTGTCAAGACTTATATTTAAGTATTTACCCATCTAGAGTATATTTATGTGTATGGAGTAAGTTGGTAGTCCAGTTTCTGTCTTTCTTTTTTTTAAGTAGCTTTCCAGATTTCCCAACACCATTTGTTGAAGAAGCTATTTTTACTCCAATTTGTGCTTCTGCACCCTTTGTCAAATATTAATTGACTGTAGAGACTTGGGTTTATTTCTGGGCTCTCTATTCTGCTCCATTGCTCTATGTATCTGTTCTTATGCTGGTAACAGTTGTTTTGAATACTGTGGACTTGTAATATAGTTTGATATCAGGTATTGTGATCCCTCCTACTTTGTTTTATTTTTTTCTCAAAATTGCTGTGGCTATTCGGGGACATTTATGATTCCATATAAGGTTTTGAAATGTTTGTTCTATATCTGTGAAATATGTCATCTGTATTTAAATAGGGATTGCCTTGAATCTATAAATTGCTTTGGGTAGTATGGAAAATTTGATGATTTTAATTCTTCCAATCCATGAACATGATGTATACTTCCATTTATTTATGTCTTCCTTAATTTCTTCCTTCACTGTTGTGTAGTTTTCTGAGTACAGGTCTTTTACAACCTGGTTAGGTTTATTTCTAGGTACTTTATTTTTCTTGTTGCTATAGCAAATAGGATATTTTTCCTTATTCCAGTTTCTGATATTTTGTCGTTGATATACAAACATGCTTTCAATTTTTAAATATTAACTTTAGCTCCTGCTGTTTTCCCAAATTCACATTTTAGGTCGAGTAAATTTTTGTTGGAGTCTGTTGTTTTTTCTATGTACACTATCATATCATCTGCAAACAGTGACAATTTTACTTCCTCGTTTCCCATTTTGATGATTTTTATATCTTTTGCCTCTCTGATAGTTGTGGCTCTAACTTTCAAAACTATATTGAATCACAGTAGTGAAAACAGACATCCTTGTGTACCTGCTCTTAGTGGGAAAGCTTTTAGTTTTTGTCCATTGAGTATGATGTTGGCTGTAGGTTTTGGGTATATGGCCTTTATTATGTTGAGGAATGCTCCTTCTATTCTCACTGTTCTGAGTGTTTTTATCATCAACTTGTGCTCTATCTTATCAAATACTTTTTCTCCATCTATTGATATGATCCTGTGATTTTTGTTTTTCCTTTTGTTTATGTGATATAATACACTTACTGATTTGCCAATATTTAACCATCCTTGCATCCCTGGTACGAATCCTACTTCACGAGGGTGTATGATCTTTTTAATGTATTGCTGGATATGGTTTGCGAATATTATGTTGAGGATTTGGCATCTATTTCATCAGCCATATTGGACTGTTGCTTTCTTTCTTTGTTGTTTCTTTATTTGGTTTTGGAAATGGGATGATGCAGGCCTCATAAAAAGATTTTGGTAGTTTTCCTTCTTCTTGGATTGCTTGGAATAGTCTGAGAAGGATAGGGGTTAACTCTTCCTTAAATGTTTTGTAAAATTCTCCTATGAAACTGTCCAGTCTGGAGATTTGTGTGCTGGGAGTTTTATGATTACTGCTTCAATTTCCTCACCTGTTATTGGTCAGTCCAGGCTTTCTGCTTCTTCATTCTGTTTTGGAAGATTATATTTTTCAATAAATTTGTCCATTTCATCCAGGTTTTCAAATTTTGTGGCATATAGTTTTTAATAGTAATTTCTTACAATTCTTGTATCTGTGTGGTATCATTTATGCATTGTGTCCTGTTTCATTTATGATTTTATTTATTTGGGTTCTTTGTCTTTTTTCTTGATGAATCTACTTAAGGGCTTTTCAATTTTGTTTATCTTTTCAAAGAACCAGCTCCTGGATTCATTGATCCTTAGAATTGTGCTTTTAGTCTCTACATCATTTAATTCTGCTCTGATTGTCGTTATTTCCTTCCTTCTACTCCCACTGGGCTTTCTTTGTTGTTGTTCCTCCAGTTCTTGTATTTTTAGGGATAGGTTGTTTATTTGAAATGTTTCTGCCCTGGCTGGTGTAGCACGGTGGATAGAGCTCGGGCCTGTGAACAAAAGGATCACGGTTTGATTCCCAGTTGGAGCACATGCCTGGGTTGCAGGCCGGTTCCCAGCAGGGGACACACAAAAAGTAACCATACATTGATATTTCTCTCCCTCTCCCTCTGTCCTACCATTCCCTTCTAATGATAAATAAAAAATCTAAAAAAAGGAATATTTCTACCTTTTTTGGGTAGGCTTCTATTGCTATGGACTTCCCTCTCATGACTGTTTACTGTGTCCCATAAGTTTTGGACATTGTGTGTTCATTTTCATTTGTTTCCAGTAACTGTGTGATTTCTTCCTTGATCTCATTATTAACCCATTCACTGTTTAATACCATGCTATTCAATCTCCATGAATTTTATTATTTGGTTTTTTTCCTTGAGGTTGGTTTCTAGTTTCAGTCCCTTGTAGTTGGAGAAAATACTGGATATAATTTCAATTTTCTTGAATACATTGAGACGTGTTTTGTGTCCTATGATATGATCTATCTTTGAAAATGTTCCATGTGCATTTGAAAAGAATGTGTATTTAGCTTCTTTAGGATGAAAGATTCTATTTATATCAGTTAAGTCAATTTTATCTAGGGTGTTGTTCAATGCCACAATATCCTTGTTGATATTTTGTTTGGAAGATCTATCCTTTTTTGTCAGTGGGGTTGTAAAATCCCCTAGTATAAATGTGTTGTTCTCTATATGTTACTTGAAGTCCTCTTAGGTTTTCCTTATATATTTGGGTGCTCCTATGTTGTGTATATATGTGTTTGTAATGTTTATGTATTTTTGATAAATTCTTCCCTTTAGTATTATGAAGTGACCTTTAGTGTCTCCTTTTATGGCCTTTGTTTTGAAGTTTATTTTGTCAGATATAAATATTGCTACAACAGCTGTTTTTTCCTGCCCAAATTTTTGGAATATTTTATCTGACACTTTACTTTCAGTGTGTGTAGGCCTTTTTTTCCTGAAGTTGGTCTCTTGTGGGGATCATATGTGTGGATCATGTTTCCTTATCCATTCATCTTCCCTATGTCTTTTGACAGGAGCATTTATTCCATTAAAATTTAAGGTTATTGGTACTTATTAATTTCATCCCCTTTGTACCTGTGTTCCTCTCTCTTTTGCTGTTTTTCTTCCTATTCTTAGAGTAGTCTCTTTAGCATATCTTGCAATGCTGTTTTGGTGGAGGTGTAGTCTTCAAGTCTACTTTTCTCTCAGTAACTCCTTATTTTGCCTTCCATTTTAATTGAGAGCCTCACTGGGTGGGGTAGTTTTGGTTGCAGTCCTTTGCTTTTTATTACTTGGAGTATTTCTATCCATTCTTTTCTAGCTTATAGTATTTCTGTTGAGAAATCAACTGCTAGTGCTGTTGGAGTTCCTTTGTATATTACTTCTTGTTTCTCTTTTCTTGCTTTCAAGATTCTCATTGTCTTTAAAACTTGGCCTTTTGATAATCATGTGTCTTGAAGTAGGCCTCTTTGTTCTAATCTTGATTGAGACCTGCTCTGCTTTCTGCACTTGCTTGACTTTTCCCTTCTCCAGATTTAGGAAGGTTTTTGTCAGTATTTTTTCAAACAAGATTTCTATTTCTTGCTCCTTTCCTTCTCCTTCTGGTATTCCTATCATTTGAATGTTTGTGCATTTCATGTTGTCTTGCAATTCTCTTAAGTTTTCTTCATATTCTTTGAATATTTTTTCATGCAAGCACTTTACCTGGGTGTTGCTTTCTACTTTGTCTTCCAGCTCACTGATTCCATCCTCTGCTTCATCCAGCACATTTTAAATTCTTTCTAGTGTATTTTTTTTTAATTTCAGACCTACTCCTCATTTCTTCCTGGTTCCTGTTTATAGATTCTATTACTTTTTAAAATGATTTTATTTATTTATTTTTAGAGAGAGAGGAATGAAAACAGAAAAAGAGATAGAGAAACATCAAACATGGTTTTCTCTCATGCATCCTCTACTATGACCTGGCCTGCAATGCAGGCATGAGCCCTGGTGTCAGAATTGGCAACTCTTTGTTTTTCAGGCCTACACTCACTCCACTGAGTTACAACAGCCAGGGCTTTATTTTTCTTTTCACACTTGTAGTTCCCGCTCAGTTCCTTGTAGTCATCAGTGAGTTCCTTGAACATCTTTGTAACCATTCTTTTGAATTACATATTGTGGCAGACCCTTCTGCATGGCGTGGGCCCAGATCCCACTCAGAGATGCACAGGACCCACGCCCACAGACAGGTTCTCTCATGGGTAATCAGATTTGCGATATACCTAGGCTGCTTTGAGGCTTGCTTTTTGCTAAAACTCCCTCACCCTGCAAGTGCTAAACCTTGCAGGGACCATGCAGGGACCAGTGTAACTGGCTCAACCACTTTTGCCTTTTCATTTGCTAATATCCTTCTTCTGTGATGTGATGAAGGGCATTGGCTCCTTTGTTGTAACCTGGGCATAGTGAGTGAGGACCATCTTGTAATGTGAGAAGAAATAAAATAAAGGGCTGTCATGGCAGAGACTATAGCTTTTGCTCCTCTTGAGAGAAAAGCCACGCTGTCATCCTTTTTCCTCCACCACACTTGGTAGTCCATGTGTATGTTTTATTTCATCCATAATGAAGCAGAAACTGATAGCTGGTGCCCACATCAGTATACCTGATAGTTTGCTTGCCTCCATTTCATTTGGCTCTTTTACTTTAGATTTAGTCTTCCATTCCTTTACAGTGTGGGTTCTTTCTTTGTCTCCCCATTTTAGGTTACTCTTTTTGTTTGTTTTTGTGACTCCCAATGCTCTGCTTTGTTAGCTGTCTTCACAAGGTGATTTTGTTTGGTAGGAGTTCTGTGGGATGCAGTGGTATGGTCACTTTGATCTCCTTGTCTGGATTCTCTAGGGTTGCCCTTTCTTCCATTTGTGTGGGCTCTCTTGTTGTACTTGGGCTTTAGCTGTTGGTGGCTTTTTTGTTTATTGGTTCTCCTCTCCAGCTGGATTACTGGTATTCACAACTCCTACCTTGTCTTGTGTGTGATCAGGGCCGGGGCAAAGGTGAAATGGAGCAAGAGAGTAGAGACTATTCTGTGGGATTTAAAATATTAACAAGTACAGAACAGATAGGAGGTCCTTTGGAGGAGTACAGCAATAATTGTGATATTTTACCCAACTAGCTGCTTTTTATAAAAAGTGAAATAGAGATGAGACTCTTATTGGAAGGGAGAAAGAATGTAAGCTGACTTTAGAAAGCAGAATGCTTATGGGAGGTTAGATCATTAGATATAGTGAGAGTAAGGTTTAGAAACATGGCATAGTGTGTGAGAGAATAAAGTTAGCCACAACATTAATAAAGCTCAGGAAGATGGGGAAATGGTTTAAGATGAGAGAAGGGTGCTGTGTGGGATTTGGAATAACAATAATATGATAAGAAATATATAATCTGAATAAAAAAGAATAAAAAGTGAAAAAAGAAGAGTAGTGTGTTATTGTAATATGAGTGAAGTGAAAGAAAAATTAGAGTGCAATATGAAAGAGAGATAAAGAAAACCAAACAATGAAATTATACAAACAATCCAAACAACAACAACAACAAAGCTAAATGGAAAGAAGAGAAATAGAAAAATATAATAACAGAACAAAATGCAAGTTCTGAAGGGTAGCAAAGTGAAATTTGTCTGAGCTCCTGGTGTTAGCCTTCTGATTTCTTTCTGGACAGGTCCACAATGTCTTATAATCCTATTAGACCAAATATTAACATAATTAGACTGAATGGTATGTTAGATTACATGGGAAACCTTGCCAAATAAATGATGCTAAACCTTTCACTATGTAAAATTCTAAAATTTTGACATACCCTGGTATAATGCTAAAAAATACTTGCAGTATTTGTATCTCTTAAAGTTGTAAATCTTATCATGTCTTAGAAACATGAACACCCAGGAGCTAACCAAAAACAATGCCCACAGAGGCTGAAAGAGGAAAAAGGAGGGCATTTTAAAATGCAGACTGTTGTGTGTTAGTTCCCTTGCCAAAATGGATTTATAAGAGAACTATTTTTTTTTTTTACAAAACTACTAGAAAATAATTAGGGAGAAACAAAATGACTGTATATGAAAAAACAGAGTGTTCTGTTTTCAACAGAATAAAGTATGATGCATGGAGATGCACTTTTGTTGAGAGGAAGAAAAATAGAATGTGATTTTTGTGTAAATAAGGACATAAAAACATGAATTATGGGGGATAAGTAAGAAAAATTAATTTTGTCCTAAAATAAAATGATTTTTAAAATAAGAAAGGAAAAGAGAGGGGAAAAACCTGAAAGGTTCACAAAAGCTGCAGAAAGTTTGTGGAAGTTGCAAAAGGATTATGGAAAAGGGATTTTGGAATTTTATATTTGGACAAGGAAACTAATATTGGAAGATATAATTAAGTCAATTACATTATTTATATATATATGCATGTATAGTCTCACCATATCTTTAACCATGGCCAGTTGTAAATCTTCCATCAGTTACAGACAATTATTGTTTACTCAGATGGTTTGGGGAAAAAATATTCCTACAGATGTGTTTCATCCTGGACTGGAGAGATTAATTTAAAAAAAATCCCTGATAAGTAGTCTAAAATATAGGTTTGTGAGAACTTTAAAAATATAACACTCAATTGAATAAATATTTATAGAACTCTAATAAGGAAAAATCTGGACTCATAACACTGCTAACAAAAAGATTAAATCAATAATATTGTAATAAATATTGATATGTGTAGTGCCAGTTGGGTAATTGAAAGAGTGGGGGAATCACTTTGTGAAGTATATGATTATCTAACTACTATGCTGTGCACCTGAAACTAATGCAGAATGATTCTGAATGTGAATTGTAATTGACAATAAAATTTTTAAAAGATTAAGATCACCAAGGACTAATAACATGGGATTAAGTGAACAGATAAAGATTATCATAAATTTATTACTTTTTATATAAAATAACACTGTTTTTAAATCTTTGTGAGATATAAGAAAATTTTTTTCTCCAAAGCTACCTATGGCCAACAGCAATTTGTCAAATTATACCTATGTAAGAAAAAATAAAAACATTTTTCTTTTCCTCCCTACCTGATTCCTACAGAATTTCAGGTACCTTAACTAAGCCATGTATGAGGAAATTTTAAAATGTTAACTCTTGGATTCATGATTCCTATTTCAAGAAAGCTCTTGAACCTAATTGGGCTGTTCAACCAACAGAGAATTTGAAATTTAAAATTACTAGGGAATGAAGCAGGCATCATCTACTATAAACAAACTAACCCAAAATTTCAGACTAGTCTTGTGTAATCTACACCTTCAGTTTTCCTTTTCTTTCTTTACTTTCATTACTTCCTACCTCACAAATAATACAGGAGCCCACACTAAATAAATTACACTAAAATAAATGTCACTTTTCCCCTGTAATTCTGACCGCAAAAATAACTCAACATTGGGCATCATTTTTAACCTACCTCTCAGGTTAAAACGTGCAACTGGTTCCACACCTAGTCAAGGATGTTTAATTCCTGATGATGTCAACCCCAGTAAAGGTACCAGATTTGAAGCTCTACATTTTTTCCTCCTTGGACAGATATTACAATGAATAAATACCTAATTAGAAAGTTATCAAAAACCATAGAGGAATTTCGATGACTGCCACAACTATAGCCAACCAGGAAAAAAATATTTAAATTTTCTTTCATGAGTTATACTGGACAATAAAATTACTCTTGATCATGTCCTAGCTAAGCCAGGTGGGGCCTGCTTTATTTTTCATACCTCTTCTTGTACTCAGATAAAACAGCTCTGATAAAAATGAAGATGGAATTAAATAAACTCTGGCACAAATGAAATGATTAAATACAGTTCTACTGAAATCTCAAGGTTCTTCAATATCTTTGGCTCCCAGGTCATGCTTACATGGGTTCTGATCCATTCTGTAAATTGGACTCAGCGTTTTGTTAGTTAGTATAGTTTTTTTTTTTTTTGCTGTCATAAAACCCTGTCTTGCATAACTCAATGTTATAAAAACACCTATCTAATAATGGTAGCTCAAATTTTTGGGTTGTTCACTAAGGCCTATGAAACTTCACATTAGTAACCTCAAGGCACTACAGAAGATATTTGCCCTCAAAAAAAACATGATGTCAAGTCTTCCTCTGTTCTGGCACTCATTGGATTAAATGTGGTCTGAAGCACCTAAAACAAAACAAAACAAACAAAAAGCCCACGTTCCCTCCTATGTGGGATATGACATATCAAAAATGAACATTCCTGGTAAGAGGGACCAATAATGACACAATGTTCCCTAGATTAACCATCGTGGCTATGAAAGATAAATGATACTCTTTATAACTGATCAAAACTGCTCTCCAATGACTGATCAGTAATGACTTCAAGGAAAGATATTGATCAAAATGGAGAAAATGGAAAAAAAAATGAAAACAGAGCCACTTTAAAATGGAGCTAGAGCTGCCCTCCTAGAGGACCTGCCTTGCACATTTCAGGCCTCAAACTTTTGGAATGTCAAAACAGGGTGAAATAACCTCAGGACTGGGTCTAGAGCAACATTGTGACCCAAAGAGCTGTTTGCAAAGATAATAAGAAAGCAGATATCATGATTTCCTGGATAGATCGCTAACGGACTGAAAATTTTTTAAAAAATGTTTAGAATCAGAATCACTTATATTAGCTTATCTGCAAAAACAGTAGTGCTTTCCTTCAACTCACTTGATTGTTACTCTTTTTTTTCCTCATAGATAACCCTTGCCTTGGTCTCTTGATCAGAACGCTATTTGGACTGCTGCCTGAATCACTGCTTCTGAATCACTATTCTTTTTTTCTTTTAATCTCAAATAATTGCTTGTTGCATTTCACTATGAAACACATTTTATTTTATTTTTTATCTTATATTTTATTTTATTTTGTATTTTGTGATTTTGGTAATCACTAGTCATCTGGGTCTAAGACAAACTAAAGTAACCCTGAAAAATATGGCAGAGGAGATCATGTTTGCAAAATTGAGGGTAATAAAGGTTTCATTCAACATGACACAGAATCGAAATGCTCTTGGCCTCCTCCCCACAAACAAACAAATAAACCAAACCCCCAAATAGCAGAACTTTTCAAACCAGTCAATAATAGTGTTGGAGTTGGTAGCACTAAATACAGAAAAGGAAATGGAAATCCAAATTAGTGCTTGTGGTTGTGTGCACTCCTACATATGGGGGATCCATGAAGGGATTCTTATCAGCTACAATGGGCCATTCCCTTGACACTGCAAGTCACAGGAAGGCAATGGATTGTTGCTGGGGTTTCTGCCTCAGATTCATGACCCACCTTTCACTTAGGGAGGTAACAGTTTTCATCCCTTGACTTCATGGTGGTTCTTGGTTGACGCTTCAATGTGCAAAGAGCATTTGGATCCATACTCTTTGGAACAATCAAGGGCATCCAAGAAAATTTGCTCTTATTAAAGGCTTGGGGGTGGGGAATGTCAGCTTTCAATAACTCAAACAGAGATAATTGCCAAATCTTTTTTTCAGCCAAGTAAACTGAGTCATATCTGGTAGGTATAGTGGATGGGAAGGAGAGGAAAGAGAGTTACAACAGATGATATAAGAGGCAGCTCAAGCTTATCTGTTCTGTCTTAGGTCCTTTGGCTCATGTTGGACTGTTGGAGTTGCACTTGATTAAGCATGCCTAAATCACAGAGCAGTTGATAAACAGCAGAATACTCCTGCTTTCAGTTAAATATAGTCACTCTCAACTATGCGCCTCTGTGACCAGCTTCTGTACCCTTCAACCCCCTCACCCAACCAGCAATCACCAGATCAACTGCACATAATGGATCCTGTCAGGAAATTGTGTGAGCAGGGAAAATCCAGATCCCTTAGTCCGGCTCTTTATGGCCTCCATTTCCCCAAAGTGAAGACTCAGCTGACCAGTATATTGTCTCCTGATACATACAAGTCACAAAGCAGAGAAACAATGTTAACCCAACACATATCATGGAAACCATTTTCCCTAACATATCCATGCCTATTGTTTGGCATGAAAAGGCGTTGGGGAGGGATCTGAGTTATTTACTAATTATAGCAAATTTAGTTTGACTTCAGTTCTTCCCCCATTTCCTCTTGGCTCTGTGTTTCAGTACAAATGCTTATGCTTAGTGATTCACAGTGTACTCTGCAAGTCTATGAAGAAATCAGATGATATGGAGCCAAGAGCACTAGCTATATGTTAAAAGGAATTTTTCATATCTAAGTCTGCTTATGGTGATTGCTAGACATAATTTCATTTTAAATTTGTTTTGCAATAAAGTGTAGTGGAACTTACAATATTATATTAGTTTCAGGTGTACAACATTGTAATTCTACATTTATATATCTTAGGCTGTGACCACAAATCTATTAGCCATCTGTCACCATTCAGAGTTATGATATTAATGGCTTTTTTCCTTGTGCTGTGAAATATCATTTAGTTTTGATTTGCATTTCCCTGATAATCAGTGATGTTGAGCATCTTTTCATATGACTGTTAGTCATCTATATGTATTCTTTGGAGAAATGTCTATTCAAGACCAATGTCTGTTTTTAAAATAGATTGCTTTCGTGATGTTGAGTTGAATGAATTCTTTATATATGAGGTCTGTCTGGAAAAACTCAAACCATTGTTAATATAAGGAGAACAGTTTCCATGACATCAAGACAATCTGGAAGCCAAGAAGAGTGGACTGAAATGTGCATGTGTAAACAATGATGGCTTCACTGCACTAGTCAGTGAGGGCAGTAGACACTATTGAATGAACATGTGTACTGTGTGGATGTTACCTTTAAAATGACTGAGTGAGTAGAGCAACTAATCTGCATCAAATTTTCATTAAGCTTGTTTCAGATGATTCAGAAGATTGCAGCTAAGGGCAACTGGTGATTGGCAGCTTTATCATAATAACGCACCCACTCATGCATCACATCTCATGAAGTTTTTTTGCAAAACATCAAGTCACCTAAGTGTCTCAGCCCCCTACATGCCATATTTGCTTCCTTATATCTTCTGGCTTTCCCCAAAAGTGAAATCATCTCAGAAAGGGAAGAGATTTCAGACCATCAATGATATTTAGGAAAATATGATGTGATAGTTCTGCTTGGTGGGGCTCAGTGGATTGAATACTGGGCTGTGAACCAAAAGGTCACTGGTTCAATTCCTAGTCAGGGAAGATGCCTGGGTTGTGGGCCAGGTCCCCAGTAAGGGGTGCACAAGAGGCAACCACAGATGGATGTTTCTCTCCCTCTTTCTCTCTCCTTTCCCTACTCTCTGAAAATAAATAAATAAAGTCTTTTTTAAAGATATGACTCAGCAACTGATGGCGATTGAGAGAACTGTGTGAGGTCCCAAGGTGTCCACTTCGAAGAGAACTGTGGTGTCATTGTCCTATGTACAATGTTTCTTGTATCTTGTATCTTCTTCAATAAATATCTCTACCTTTCATAATACATGGCTGGCTGTGTACTTTCTGGATAGACTTCATTTTGGATAATAACCTCTTATCACATATGTCATTTTCAAACATCTTCACCCATTTAGAAGTTTGTATTTTTGTTTTGTTGGTTGGTTACTTCTCTGTGTAAAAATTATTTAATTTCACGTGGTCCTGTTTATTTATCTTTGCCTTTGTTGCCATTTCTTCAGGATCCATATTAAAAAATAATAATGTGAAGACCAATGCCAAACAAAGAGTTTACTACTTGTACTTTCTTCTAGAAGTTTTATGGTTTTAGGTCTTACATGGAAATCTTTAATTCATTTTGTGTTTATTCTGTACATGGATAAGAAAGTGGTCCAGATTTTTTTTTGCATGTATCTATCTAGTTTTTCCCAAAATCATTTATTGAAGAGGCTGTCATGTTCCACTGTATATTTTTGCTTTCCTTGTCATAAATTAATTGACCATATAAGTGTTAGTTTATTGCTGGGCTCTCTGTTCTGCTCTATTGATCTAGATATGTTTTTGTGCCACTATTATGATGTTTTGGTTACTATAGCTTTATAGTATAGTTAAAAATTAAGGAACGTAATACCTCCAACTTTGTTTTTATCTTTCAAGATTGCTTTGTCATTTTGGAGACTTTTGTAGTCCCAAATAAATTTTAGGATTGTTTGTTCTAGTTCTGTGAAAAATGCCACTGGTATTTTGATAGGGATTATATTAAATCTGTAGATTGCCCTGGGTAATATGGATATTTTAACAACACTAATCCCTTGAGTCCACAAACATAACATTGTTACTGAATAAGGACATTGAGTGGGATATTTACTGCTTGCAAAGAAGCAAAAACTCTAAAGCAGCAAATTTTTGCAGAGAAGAAGAGATTTATTCATCAGGCCAGCTAAAGAAGGAGATCAGAGATGAAGCTCAAATTAGTCTCCTTGAACAAAAGTTTGGGGTCAATTTTAAGAGTAAAGTAAGTGATAATATAGTTTATAAGAGTATAAGGAGAGGTTATACAATTTATTAATTATAATTTAGGAAATTTGATTGGATAGTCTTGAAACTAAGTCATCTAAGATTTGGGATATAGAAGGAGATACAGAGAACAAAGGAATTCCACTCTGGTGGGGTTTGATTTATTAGTCCTATGTGTATCCAAAATTGATCCCTGAACCAGATATTCCTTATGACTGACCCCTTCCATCTAATGGGCTTTGGGTGTTTAAAGTAGCATCTTTGCTACTTGAGTTCCAAGAATTTTGGTATGTTCTGTTATTAAAATCACCTTAATGGACAAAGCCAAAGGGGGCGAGGGTAAGATAGAGGGTGGGAGGTGGGGATGGCTGGGGAGGTTGGGGAGTTGTGGGGAGAAAATGGAGACAACTGTACTTGAACAACAATAAACAATCACCTTAATGCTATTTAGATGCTAACTGCAGCTGCTCAATTCTCTGGAACCAGTTTGATCTGGTTTGGTCTGCTGATCTCCAGAGAGCTGTGAGGAGGCCTACTGTTACCTACTGAAAACACTTAAAACTAGAAAAAAAAGATTATGTTTTAGTTTCAGTGCTATAGCCTGATGTCAATATATTCTTTCATTTATTTCTGTAATCTTCGATTTCTTCAATTGATGTCTTATAGTTTTCAGAATAAAACTTTTCTGCCATTTTGGTTAAATATATTCCTGGGTATTTTATTCTTACTCATGCAATTGTAAGTGAGATTGTTTTCTTAATTTCTCTTTCAGATAGTTCATTATTAGTGTATAGATACACAGCAAATTTCTGAATACTGTTTATCTTACAGCTTGACCAAATGTATTTGTTACAAGAGTTTTTCTAGTGAGTCTAATTTAGAGTTTTCTCTAGATAGTATTATGCCATCTGAAAAAGTAACAGTTTTAGTGCTCCCTTTTCAATTTGAATGTCTTCTATTTTGTTTTCTTGTTTGAACATCTTGAAAGTAAGCTATGGATTCTTTAGGGGATCTGAGTGTAGCACAGTAAAACAAGTAAATGTATTTAGAAAGTTTCCTGGTCAACAAGTTACATTTTTACTTGACCCATGAGACAGTGACTGACTATACCTCCATAAAGGAGCTTGTACAATGATACAGCACTTGTAATACTTCAAAAGAAGAGAGTGCATTTTTCTGAAAATATTATTTACTGCACTTGGGAAGTTTTCCATTTTGAACCATATGAACACATTTTTGTTGTTTGATACATGGTGGTACTACCCATGTCTTTTTTAAAATATATTTTATTGATTATGCTATTACAGTTGTCCCATTTTCCCTCATCATTCCCCTCTACCATGCACACCCCCTCCCACGCACCTCCCCCCCTTTAGTTTATGTCCATGTTTCATAAGTTCTTTAGCTTCTACATTTCCCATACTATTCTTGCCCTCCCCATCTATTTCCTACCTACTACCTATGCTACTTATTCTCTGTACCTTTTCCCCTCTCTCCTCCTCCCACTCCCCTATTGCTAATCCTCCATGTGATCTCCATTTCTGTGTTTCTGCTCCTGTTCTAGCTGTTTGCTTAGTTTGCTTTTATTTTAGCTGTGGTTGTTAATATCTGTGAATTTGCTCTCTTTTTACTGTCCTATTTTTTATCTGCTTTTTCTTAGGTAAGTCCCTTTAACATTTCATATAATCAGGGGTTGGTGATGATGAACTCCTTTAATTGATCTTATCTGAGAAGGACTTTATCTTCCCTTACATTTTCAGTGAAAGCTTTGCTCTACAGAACAATCTTGGATGTAGGTCCTTGACTTTCATGACTTGGAATACTTCTTTCCAGCCCCTTCTTGCCTGTAAGGTCTCTTTTGAGAAATCAGCTGACAGTCTGATGGGAACTCCTTTGTAGGTGACTGTGCCCTTATCCCTTGCTGCTTCTAGAATTCTGTCCTTCATTTTAATCTTGGCTAATATAATTAAGATGTGCCTTGGTGTGTTCCTCCTTGGGTCCAACTTCTTTGGGGCTCTCTGAGCTTCCTGGGCTACATGGTGGTCTGTTTCCTTTGCCAGATTGGGGAAGTTCTCCTTTATTATTTGTTCAAGTAAGTTTTCCACTTGTTGCTCTTCCTCTTCCCCTTCTGGTACCCCTATAATTCGGATGTTGGGACATTTAAAAATGTCCTGGAGGTTCCTAAGCCTCTCCTCATTTTTTTGAATTCTTGTTTCTTCCTTGTTTTCCGTTTGGTTGTTTCTTTCTTCCTTCTGGTCCACTCCATTGATTTGAGTCCCAGTTTTCCTTCATTTCCCTAATTGTAGCCTTCATTTGTTCCTCTAATTTGTGACCAAAATCAACCAATTCTGTGAGCATCCTGATCAACAGTGCTTTGAACTGTGCATCTGATAGGTTGGCTATCTCTTGGTCGCTTAGATGAATTGGCTCTGGGGCTTTGATTTTTTCTCCCGTTTGAGCCATTTTTGGTTGTTTTTTTTTTGGGGTGGGGGGTCTGGTCGCAGCTGTTACGCATGAGGGGTGGAGCCTTATGTCTTCCCCAGGGCGGGGCAGTCCAGTGGCTGGCTTGTGACACTGTATGTGGGGGCAGGGTCTGAGAGGGAACAATGGTGATGGTGCTTGCTCCACTCTCTCTCAGATTCCAGTCCCTTCCGCAGCTTTCCCATTCACCTAGATCATCTGCACGTGAGTGTGGGACCGCCGGGTCAGTCAGCCACCTTTGCGCAGCCTCATTGGGTCTGCCTGTTGCCACCCCATGCCTGGGGTCCGCTAGCTGCCACCTGTGCACCTGGGGTCTGCTAGCCACTCCCTGCATGCCTGGGATCTGCCAGGCATGCCTGGGCCGCTGCTTGCATGGCCAGGTCCAGCAACCTTCACTTTTTCGTCCTGCAACTCCGCCCCTCTCACTGTTCTGGATGAATGGTAGTTGGACTTCTGTACAGTTCAATTTTCTATCAGTTATGGTTGTTTTCTTGCTTCTAAATCTTTGTTGTCCTTAATTTTGGTTGTGCGAGGAGGCACAGTGTGTCCACCTATGCCTCCATCTTGGCCCTACCCATGTCTTTTATATAAGGTGTTTTTAGGAGAAAAAAGCATTGGAGTCTTATTATCTGTCAAAGATAAAGTGTGTGGGGGAGGAGGATGGTGGAAGGGGCAAAATAGAAGTCAGTTAAACTGATCTTTATTCCTTTATTTAAAGCTAAAGTGTCAAAGTGGACTACACTTGGATTCTAGCCATAGCTTCATTGCTGGCAAGCTGTGTGACTTCAAGAAAGTGTTGAACTTGTCAAGAACTTATTTTCCTCATCTGTAAAAAGGAAGGCTATTGATTTATTCACTCAACAGATATTGAGTAGTTGCTATGTGTAAGGTCCTGATGCAGGTGCTTAGGCTAAACAAAACAGATAAAGATCCCTTTCTTCATGGGGTAACCATTCTAGTTGAAGGTGAGAGAGCAAACACAAATAATAAACATAATAAATGAAATATTTATATAATTTTAGAAGGTGATAAATGCTACAGGAAAGAAAATGAGTCAGGTGAAGGGCTTTTGGAATGCTGGCAGAGGTGGGGGTGGTGAGGGCTACAATTTTAGGTAATCTCTAAGATGTTTGTTAGTTCTTAAAATTGGTGATTCTATGATATTTATTCATTTAATACTCATGATCATATTAACTTTATCTTAAAATACATATCTACAAAGAGGCTTAAAATCCATCATTGTTGTTAAAATATCTTTTGGGCATGCCATCTCTTCGATGCCTTTAATGCCATTAGAATTTATGGCACTGTACAGTTTATTTTCCATTTTTCTTTTTGGGTTTCAGATAGATTTACTCAATCACTCTTTTTTCTGTTTCTCTAGTTTTCTTTGCTTCTGCCTCTATTATGGTACTTCTCCCAGGCAAATTTCATATTTACTAGGGTCAGGACAAAGGCCAGGCCAAGGACAGAGGTGAGGCCCAGCACAGAGTATTTGTTTTATTCATATTAAATAATTCTATAAATGAAATTTCCAGGCCTTAGGCTTAATATTTTATAACTCCATACTACTTGGTTTCCAGACTAGTGCTAATACACAAAACCTTCCAGTGAATAAAACAAGCAGTAGTTAGGAATTACTCATACATCTACACATCTTAGGCCTGGGGAGTATGTGTGTGTGTTTTAAATGCTGTTTAAGGCTAAGAAATACAAATACTGTATAATCAATGATAGTGCTTCATATTTCTTAGAAGCCCCCGAGAAACCAGAAAACTACTTTTAGAAGTCAAAAGACTCAGTGGACCATTTACTACATTTGGATTATTTATAACCCATAATCTTTAACACATGGTCTACAATGTTATTGTGCTCTTCTGTATCAACCTGGCAGAAGGGAGAAAAGCAAGGAAAATGGTTTGTGGGAAGATGTTGAAGGCCAGGCCTGGGAGTAACATACGGAACTTTTGCTCACATTTCCTTGATTAGAATATGGTTGTATAGCTACATGTAACTGGAATGGAGGCTGGAAAATGTAGTCTGTGTGCCCAGGTATAGAAAAAATGGGTTTAATGAATAGCTAGCCAGTTTCTATCACTCTTTCATTGTATTTCTAAGGGCCTAACACTGAATAGATACTCAATAAATGTTTGCTAAGTGAATATATGAACAGGTTTTTTGTTTTGTTTTGGTTTGTTTTTACTGGCAAAGTAATAATGAAATTTTATTTTAATTGGAAAAGAAACATAGTCCTGCTGTAAATATATACATGAAAATTTTGGAAACATGCAGCATCAATACTTTGTTAGGATGATAGAGGATGTGGAACAGCTTGACAAGTTTAGAAGGGACAGGTTGTGGATAAGCTGTTAAGAGACTCTTCCAATAGTCCAATAGAAAGATCTTTGACTCAGGGCAATAAAAATAGCTTTAGAAAAGGCTGAATGTGAGACCAAAATCCCAGGCAGCATTAAGAGGACTTGATGGTGAATTCATTGTGTGAGGGTAAGAAAGAAATAGTGGAAGGTGGTGGTAAGGGGTGGAGCTCAGTAATGAAATGGAGAATGTATCAGTTTTCTATTTTTTTCTATAAAAATTTAGCAGCTTAAAACAATATCTATGTATTATCATCACAATTCTATAGGTTCAGAAGTCTAGGCAGTCTCAACTAGACAATTTATTCATGGTATCACAATGGCAGAAGCAAGGCCTTGGCTGACCTAAGCTCTTATCTTGAGGTTTTGGGTGTGGAGAATCAGCTTTGAAGCTTATTTATGTTGTTGGCAAGAATTCAGTTCCTTCTTAATTGTTTTCACAGGCTCTTCTCTATCTTCCTGTCAACAATGGTGGCTAAAGTAGTTCTCAGGCTTTAAATCTCTGAATCTCCCTTCTGCAGCATCTACTTCTTCTGCTTTTAAGGGCCCAAAGTATTATATTGTACCTGCCCACATTATCCAGGACGGTCTTTCTACCTTAAGGTCACATGTAAAGTTCCTTTTGCCACGAAATATAATATATCCACAGGCATTACACCAGGGGGTGATTGTCACAGGGGCCAAAATTTGGCTGACCACATAGAATGTGCAGGAAACTGAGTTGGCTCATTTATCAGCCATTCTAGCATCTGTGGCATATGTTTGTCCATACTGTAGAGGCTGGCTGGATCTTCTATTTGTGAGGTTCAGGATGTGATTTAGGTTCTGCCAGTCAGATGTACTTACGTGAGACTTGAACTTGAAACTGCAGTAAGGAAGAGAAAGGGATATGTTATGTATCTATTTTGGCTGGTGAAAATTGGAGCAGTGCTGGCATGGTTTTGTACTACAGCAGCTATAGTACTGACTTCTTGATTCACCAGGCAGCTGTAACATGAACCAGACAGCACCCCAGACTCTCCTCAATTATTTTGCATATACCACAAACACCTACTGACTGACTTTATATGGGTCTGATAATTTGGGAAGGTTACAGTATTTAGTGGATACAGCTCCATCCCCATGTTGACAATAGAAGAAATGGGGAATCATATTTGTTAAAGGGACTTGCTTATACTCACATGGTTATTAGAACTGTGATTCAACTTCAGAGTTCTCGCCATTGTGACTGCAGGCTTCTCTTTTGTTGTTGTTGTAGTAGTAGATTAGAATAATTTTCTTGCCATGGCTGGGTAGCTCAGTTGGTTAGTGTTTTCCTGGTATAGCAAGGTTGTGGGTTTGATTACCAGTCAATGCTCATACAAGAATCAACTTCTTTTTCTCCTCTCTCAAAAATTAATAACTAAAACTTTAAAAAAGAATTATTGTGCTTAAAATTTGTAATTTATAGCCATATTCTGGATTCTGACCTTGACCTTATGTGAAACTCAGGTGTTTTAAAAGCGCTTTCACATCCATAGCTTCATTTGATAGGAGATATATCTTAAAACTCAAGGATTATGGAAAAAAAATGTGGAGGGAAGTTATAATATTCTCACTTAAGTGGTTTGATAACTGTAAGTTAAACCTGCAATGTCCAGTTTAAAGTAATTCTGGGGAGAGCCTCACCTTTCTACTCTCAGCCAACATGGAATGTCCTCTCAGAGATTATGTAATTTCAGAAAGACTACTGCAGATGTACACAAAGAACACAGATTCCTTAGACACAGCAGCACTTCCTGTTACAGAAGATAAATGGGGTACTCTTGTAGGTCAACTAGAAGAGAGAATGAGTTGAGCTGTCACATTCATGCAGTGACAGATGTCTATACTCATGTAATGTGAGGGAGGATCTCTGGAGGGGGGAAGATATAGAAATGCCACATTTTCACAATTTTCTTAAAAATGTAAAAGATGTAGGAGTGTCATGTAACAGTTGCTGCTTTGTGAAGATAGGGAACTATTTGTTTTAGGAAAGGGAAAATGAGTGTAAATAGGAGTTCTGAGTCTCCTCCTGGAAGAGGTAAAATCGGTTTCAGGATATACTCTACAAGACTAAGTTTGGATAAAGCCTGGGAGCAGCACTCTGGAGGAGTAAGGAGAAGTGTTTGGATGTGAGAGCTAGCACCATTCCTTGGAGTCCTGTATCATATGCCTAGACTTAGGGTGGAAGCTCTTGGCAGAAGAACCTCTGTTTTGTCTCATTTATGACTATTCATACCAATTAGAAAATTGTCTGCAATATTGTGGGCACTTGATACAAATTTGCAGATTGACCATTGTAAATAATTATTGGAGCTAGATTGTCTAAAAAAGGGATGAGCAAACTACAGCTTGTGGGCCAAATCTGGTCTGCTACCAATTTTGTAAATGAAGTTTTTTTTTTTTTTAAATCCTTACTTGAGGACATTTTTTTCATTGCTTTTAGAGATAAAGAAAGTGAGAGAGGAAAAGATAGAGACACATCAATATGAGAGAGAAACATTGATCAATTGCCTCCTGTATGTACCTGGACTGGGAATCATAGGTGCCTTGACAGGGGATGGAACCCACAACCTAGGTGTGCACTCTGACTGAGAATTGAACCCACAATCTTTTGGTTATGGGACGATGCTCCAACCAACAGAACCATACTGGCCAGGGATTGCAAATAAAGTTTCATTGGCAGACAGCCATGGTCATGCATTTCTGTATTATCTGTGCACTCTGATGACAGAGATAATTATAGTTATATGCCACTTTATGATGGGGACACATTCTGAGAAATTGATGGGGGACTCAGAAGTTGAAAAATTTTAGTTTAAGTACTATCTGATGAGCTTGGTAATCAATGCATGTAAAAGCTATTGTTACAGGAACTGAAGGTGTGACCAATTTTGACTCCAGGAGACCATAACCAGCTCCACCTTTGTGCCTCAGGAGGACTGCAAGCAATTCAAGAAGGTATCTGAGCTATTGTATTCCAGAGTGAGATGACCACCACCCAGGACACAGCTAAAGACCACAGCTTGGGGCAGAGTTAAAGACCACTGCCCAGGGCAAGAATGCTGCAGTTTATTAATCCAATTAACTTCTCCCTGAATTCGAAACCCTTTACCTACACTTTGTTCTCCTTATTAAAAGACCATTTTAGAATGGAATTTAAGGTGGTCTGTTAGGGTACAAACCCACCTTCTTCTTAGATTCCAAGCCATCTGAATAAAGTGCCCATAAAGATTCAATCTCTGTCTCTGTTACTGGGTGTAGTAGGTAATAGGCAGCATGAACATGCACTTTTCCAGTTTCATTTTCTGGTGACTCTACTGGAACACACTTAGGGATTCTCCAGTAAGTCTGGATATTTGGCAGATAGTACCATTGGCTGCATGGACTGGGAGAGCCAAGAGACCAGATTTGCGGACTCCCTAGTAACTGCCAAGTGATTTCACTTGGGAACTCTCCTTGCCTGACTCTCAGCACCTCTCGTCATACTCTTAATTGAATCGCTGCACTTTTGAGTTCAGATTACAATCCCGGGTCACAATTTAGATCATTAGGAAGTAAGGTCCTGTCTGGTTTACAGAGCACTATCTGGTAAAAGGATGTCTTCTGGTTTAATTAAGGTGCCACCTGGTTTATAGGGTTTTGTTTGGCAAAATATGATGTCTTCTGGTTTAATTAAGGTGCTGTCTGGTTTACAAAGTTCTGTCTGGTAAAATGGTATCTTCTGGTTTGGGAAATAGCCTTTTGGGGCAAGTTTCTATTTTTCATTTTTTTTTCCATTTTAATTGTTGTTCTTGTACAGTTATCTGTCTTTTACTCACGTCCCAGCCCACCGCCCCAACCCTCCCAACCTCCCACCCATATACACCCCCCTAGTTTTTCTCCATGTGTCTTTCATACTTGTTGCTCCAAACCCTTCCCTTTTCCCCTGAAATTCCCTCCCCTCTCACCTCTGGTGACTGTCAGCCTGTTCTCAATTTCAGTGTCTTTGGTTATATTATGCTTGCTTGTTTGTTTTGTTGATTAGGTTCCTGTTAAAGGTGAGATCACATGGTATTTGTCTCTCACCTCCTGGCTTATTTCGCTTAGCATAATGCTCTCCAGTTTCATCCATGCTGTTGCAAAGGGTAGGAGCTCATTCTTTCTTTCTGTTGCATAGAATTCCATTGGGTAAGTGTACCATAGTTTCTTGATCCATTCATTTACGGATGGGCACCTAGGTTGCTTCCAACACTTGGCTATTGTAAATTGTGCTGCTATGAACTTTGGGGTGCATAGGTTCTTTTGGATTGGTGTTTCAGGATTATTAGGATATAATCCTAGTAGTGAAATTGCTGGGTCAAAAGGTAGGTCCATTTTTAGTTTTCTTAGAAAATTCCATACTGCTTTCCATAGTGGTTGAACCAGTCTGCAATGCCACCAGCAGTGCACTAAGGTCCCCTTTTCTCTACATCCTTGCCAACACTTGTTTGTTGCTTTGTTTATGGTGGCCATTCTGACTGGTGTGAAGTGGTATCTCATTGTGGTTTTAATTTGCATCTCTCAGATAGCTAGCGATATTGAGCATCTTTTCCTGTGTTGCTGGATCCTCTGTATGTCCTCCTTGGTGAGGTGTCTGTTTAGGTCTTTTGCCCATTTTTCAATTGGGTTGCTTGTCTTCTAAGAGTGGAGTTGTGTAAGTTCTTTATATATTTTGGAGATTAAACACTTGTCTGAGGTATCATTGGCAAATATGTTTTCTCATACAATTGGTTCTCTTTTTATTTTAATGCTGTTTTTTTTAGCCATGCAGAAGCTTTTTATTTTGATGAAATCCCATTTGCTTATTTTTCCTTTATGTTCCTTGCTTTAGGGGACATATCAGTAAAAATGTTGCTGTGTGAAATATCTGAGATTTTCCCGACTATGTTCTCTTCTAGCACTTTAATGGTGTCATGGCTTATATTTACATCTGTTATCCACCTTGAATTTATTTTTGTGTATGTTGTAAGTTGGTGCTCGAGTTTTATTTTTTAATAAAGACTACTTTACCCAGCAAGGCTATCTTTCAAATTCAAAAGAGATATAAGTAGCTTCCCGGACAAGAAAAAGCTAAAGGAGTTCATTAACATGAAGCCAGTACTGAAACAAATGTTAAAATGCTTGCTTTAAAAAGAAGATGGAAAAGAAGAAGAAAAAAAGCAGAAAAAAAACCAGACTAACAAAAAAATGGTACTACATACATATCTATTATTAATCACCTTAAAAGTAAATGGCTTAAATGTTTCAAACAAAAGCCATAGGGTAGCTGAATGGATAAGAAAATAACACCCATATTTCTGCTGCCTCCAAGAGAGCCATCTCAGATCAAAAGATATACACAGACTAAAAGTAAAAAAGATGGAAAAATATTTCATGAAAATGGAAAGGAAAGAAGAAGCTTGGGTAGCAGTACTTATATCTGACAAAATAGACTTTGAAACTAAGGCTACAGTAAGAGACAAAGAAGGACACGACATAATGATAAAAGGAAAAACCCAACAAGAGGTTATAACCCTAGTAATCATTTACACATCCAACATAGGAGCACATAATATGTAAAGCAAATCTTGAGGGATATAAAGGGAGAGATTGATAGTAATACATTCATAGTCATGGACTTTAATACCCTATTGACTTAAATGCATAGATATGCCGGACAGTAAAGCAACAAGAAGACAGTAGCCTTAAATAACACATTAGATCAGATGGATTTAATTTATATGTTCAGAGCATTTCCCCAAAGCCACAGAATATACATACTTACATAGTGCACAGGGAAAATATTCTAGGCTAGAAAACATGTAGGACACAAAACAAGTCTCAATAAATATAAGAGGATTAAAATCATATCAGGCATCTTCTCTGACGAAATTGCTATGAAACTAGAAATTAATCACAAGAACACTAAAAAACATGAAAGGACCTGAAAGCTAATTAGCATGTTATTAAATAATCAATGAGTCAAGAACAAGATCAAGGAAGAAATCAAAAGATATCTTGAAACAAATGAAAATGAGGATACAGCAATCCAAAATCTGTGGGACACTGGGAAAGCAATTCTAAGAAGGAAATTCATTGCGTTACAGGCCTATCTCAAAAAAAAAAAAAAAAAACTCAAATAAGCATTCAATCTTCACATTTAAAGGACTTGAAAAACAACAACAAAGCCCAAAGTGAGTAGAAGGAAGGAAATAATAAAAATCAGAGCGGAAATAAATGAAATAGAGTCTAAAGAACAATGAAGCCAAGAGCTGGTTCTTTGAAAAGATAAATAAGATGAACAAACCTTTAACTTGACTCATCAAGAAAACAAGATAAAAGATCCAAATAAATAAAATCAGAAAGAGGAGACATATAAACTAACAAGAAAGAGCACTGGCTGGTGTAGCTCAGTGGACTGTGCGCGGGCCTGTGAACCAAGGGATCACAGTTCGATTCCCAGTCAGGGCACATGCCTGGGTTGCAGGCCAGTTCCCAGCAGGGGACACATGAGAAGCAATCATACATTGATGTTTCTCTCTCTCTCTCTCCTTCCCTTCCCCTCTAAAGATAAATAAATAAAATGTTTTAAAAAAGAAACTAACAAGAAAGAAATACAAAGGACTGTAAGAAAATATTATGAACAACTATATGCTTAAATTACTGGACAACCTGGACAAACGGATAAATTCTTAGAAACATAAAGTCTTCCAAAAATAAACCAGGAAGAACCAGAGAATCTGAATAGATAGATTTCACCTATTGAAATTGAAGCAGTAATGAAAACACTCCCAACAAACAAAAGTCCTGGACCAGAGGCTTCACAGGTGAATTTTATCAGACATTCCAAGAGAACTAACACCTCTCCTTCTCAAACTATTTCATAAAATTGAAGAGGAGGGTAGGTTCTCAAACTAATTTTATGAGACCAGCATTATCCTAATTCCAAAACCAGATGAAAACACTAGAAAAAAGACAATTATAAGGTAATATTCCTGATAAACATAGATGTTAAAATCCTCAATAAACTATAAGCAATGCACCAAATACAGCAATATATCAAAAAGGTCATACACCAAGATCAAGTGGGACTTATTCCATGAATGCAAGTTTGGTACAACATACACAAATAAATAAATATGATTCACCACATGAACAAGACGAAGGATAAAAACCATATGATTGTATTAATAGATTCAGAAAAAGCATTTGATAAAAATCCAGCACCTATTTATGATAAAAATTATGGCAGACCCTTCTGTGTGGCATGAGCCCAGCTCCCTCTCAGAGATGCACAGGACCCACACCCACAGATAGGTTCTCTCATGGGTAATCAGATTTTCAATATACTTAGGCTGTTTTGAGATGTGCTCTTTCCTAAAAATTCCCTCACCCGGCCAATGCTTACCGTAACTTCCTAAAATCCATGCTGAGCCTTGCAGGGACCAGTGTAGGGCTGTCTATTCATTTGCTAATGTCCTTCTTCTGTGATGTAATGAGGGGCATTGGCTCCTTTGTTGTAACTGGGATAGTCAGGAAGAACCATTTTGGAATGCAAGGAGATATTATTAGAATAAAGGCCTGTCATGGCAGAGGCAGGGGCTTTTGCTCCTCTTGAGAGAAAAGCCACGATGTTGTCCTTATTTCTCCACCAGACTCGATAGTCTGTGTGTATGTTTTAATTCATCCCTAATGACACGGTCACTACTGGCTGGAGTCCGCTTCAAAAATCCTCAGCAAAGTGAAAATACAGGGAAAATAACTAAACATAAGAAAGACCATATATGACAAGCCCAATGTCATCATTATTTCAAAGGGCAAAAACTACAAGTGTTTCCCTTAAGATCAGGAACAAGAGAGGAATGTCCACTGTTAACTCTTTTATTCAACATAGTACTAAAAATTCTAGCCACAGCGATCAGACAAGAAGAAATAAAAGCATCCAAAATAGAAAGGAAGAAGTAAAACTGCCATTATTTGCAAATGGCATGATACTGTACATGGAGAACCCAAAAGATTTCACCAAGAAACTATTACTAAGCACAGAAGGTTCCTTTATGTCTGCTGCCTTATGGAAAGATGTCTGTCAAAGCCAGAGATTTGTGAAAAGGAAAGGAAATGTTTATTTAATGTTATACAGAGCTAAAGTAGCAATCTAACATCTTCATTAAAATATCAAAGTCCTTTAGGATACCCACAGATACCCACAGGTACCCACAGTGCTTCCTATCTACCTCTGCCCTAACTCAGGGTACTGTAACTCAGGAAAAGAAGCAAATGTTCGGGATCCAGGTTCCTGACACCATCAGCTGTGCCATCATCCAGGCAGGATCTCTAATTAATCCAAAGCTATGTGGCACCTTCTCATGGCTTACTGGCAAGAGTCCTTTCCCCCTTCTTCCAGGAAAATTCTCTCTTGATTCCCGTGATGCAGCCAAAGGGAGCACCTCAAAGCTGGGCAGTCCTCTTCACCAAAGCTGTGAGAGGGTCTCCACTCTGACAAAGCCATGTGGCTCTCCCTCTTCACCAAAGCTGCAGGGGTCTGCACTCTGGTGAAACCGTGTGGAATCTCTTTCTTCACCAAGGTTGCGGGGAGGGGATCACCACTTGGGCAAAGCTGGGTGGCAGTTTTTTGCTAAAGCCACATGGTGATTCTCCCTCACAAGGCTTCGGGGGTCTTGACTCTACCCAAAGCGTGTGGTTCTCCCCTTAGTGGCTGCCACACCTGAGTTTAAATCCCTGCACCAATCCTCCTCTGCAGCCCCATTTCCAACTTCTCCTACAATCGGCTACACTTGCCAACACTCCTGTATCCCTCCAGCTTTACTGGGCTGCCATAGTGAGTCTGGGCAGGTGTGGCCCCATGGCATGGAGCCAATCGCCTCCAAGCTCTCACGCAGGTGCCGCAAACAGGGGGAGTTGCCTTCCAGTTCCATCTTGGGTGGAAGTCATTCCCTTCTCCCTGGCTCAATGCGTGGCCACAGCAGTTTAACATATCTATGAATCCAGTTAAAAAACTATAGATATGTTAAATGACCATTCTGGAGATTATCTGCAAAACAGTTGCTATGCAAAACAACTCAATGGCCCTGCTCCATTTGTCCCTTCCCCCAACTCACACCTGAGGGGGAAGGGGTGAGGGCATCTAATATGTCTTTCTAATATTTCCTGGACACCCTGAGTACTGGGCCCCATTCCAAATCCCTTTTTGGGGTCCCCCTCTTGGCTGAACCATGTTATAATACTACTAGAACCGATAAATGAATTCAGCAAAGTAGCAGGATACAAAATTGATATCCAGAAACCAGTTGTATTTTTATATGCCAATAACAAACTAATAGAAAGGGAAACTTAGAAAGCAATCCAATTCATAACTGCTTCAAAAAGAATAATACCTATGAATAAACTTAATCAAGGGTATAAAACACCTGTATTCAGAAAATTATGAGACACTGAAGAAATAAATTGAAGAAGATACAAAGAAATGGAAGCACATACTGTGTTAATGGATAGGAAGAATTAACATTATTAAAAGGTCCTTACTACCCAAAGCAACTATAGATTCAATTCATTTTCTATTAAAATTCCAATGACATATTTCACATAACTATTACAAATATTTCAAAAATTTATATGGAATATTTAAAGACTCCCTCATAGCAACAGCAATCCTGAGAAAGAAGAACAAAGTTGGAGGAATCACCCTACCTAATATCAAACTATACTACAAGGCCATAGTAATCAAAACAGCCTGGTACTGGCATAAAAACAGACACATATATCATTGCAACAGATTATAGAGCCCAGAAATAAATCCACACCTTTATAGTCAATTAATATTCAACAGAGTAAGAAAGCTCATAAAATGGGCTAAAGATAGTTTATTCCCAAAATTATGTTGGGAAAATTGGGCAGATAGGTGAAGAAAAAGGAAACCAAACCACCTTCTTACACCACACACAAGAGTAAATTCAAAATAGATCAAAGACTTTTTTGTTAGACCAGAAAACATAAAAATTCTAGGAGAAATTATAGGCAATGAACTCTTGGACATTCCTTCAGCAATATTCTTTTCTGATATCTTTCCTCAGGTAAGGGAAACAAAAGAAAAAATAAGTAAATGAACTACATTAAACCAAAAAGAGTTTGCACAGCAAAGGAAACCATCAACATAATAAAAAGACAACTCACAGAATGGGAGAACATACTTGTTGATACATCTGAGTAGGGTCTAATATCCAAAGTTTATAAAGAACTTATAAGTCTCAACACCAAAACACCGCCACCAACAACAATCCACTTAAAAATGAGCAAAAGACTTGAATAGTCACTTCTCCAAAGAGGACATACAGATGCTCAATAGACATAAAAAGATGCTCCAAATCACTAATAATCAGAGAAATGCACATTAAAACTGCAATAAGGTAGAGATCTCACAACTGTCAGAATGGCTATCATCAATAAATCAATGAACAAGTGCTGGTGATGTGGAGAAAATGGACCCATTTTTCACTCTTAGTGGGAATGCAGATTGATGCAGCCAATGTGGGAAACAGTATGGAGATACCTCAAGAAAAGTAAAAATGGATCTTTCCTTTGAACCAACATTCCCACTTCTGGGAATATATCTGAAGGAACCCAGAACACCAACTTTAAAGAACATAAGCCTCCCTATGTTCATTTCAGCATTATTTATAATCAACAACATATAAAAACATCCTAAGTGTCTATCAGTAGATGAATAGATAAAACAACTATGGGGCATTTACACAATGGAACTCTACTCAGCCATAACAAAAGAAGAAAGTTTTACCCTTTGCAACAGTATGGATGGACCCAGAGAACATTATGCCAAGTGAAACAAGCCAGTCAGAAAAACACAAATACCATATGATTTTACTCATATGTAGAATCTAATGAACAAACTGAACTAACAAGCAAAACACAGACAGACTCATAGGTGGAGAGCATCTGACAGCTGGGGTTGGAGTTTAAGTGATGTAGGGAGTGAGCCAAAAGAAAAAGGTCATGGGCATGGACAACAGTGTGGTGATTGCTGGGAGTAGGGGGAATAAAGTGACTAAATAGTAATAGGAAAAAATACAATAAATAACAAACAAAAAAGAGAAAGAATCAAAAACTGCCTTGGAAAATGAAAAAAAAAAAAAAAGTCCCCTCATAGCAGTTGGCAAATGACACATTTATTCAACTCTACATCATACTTGTGGGATATTTATTTGCTCCCATTTGAAGAAAAACTCCACAAAACAAATTTCAGTATTCTCTGACATCTTTCCTCACATTAAAAAATTCATTCCACTCAAGCTTTTACTTTCATTGAAATTACTCTTATCAAGTTCACCAGTGTTGTGAAATCCATGGTCAAATTTTCAGTTCTCATATTATTTGACTTGGCAGCAGTATCTGACACAGTTCACCATAGTTTCAGTATTTTCTTGTCTTGGCTTCTGCGTCATCACATTTCTTCTAGCTTCACTGGTTGCTCTTTATGACCACACTTTGCCGGTTGCTCCTCATTGGTCTCTACTTTTTTAAAAAAATATTTTTATTGATTATATTATTACAGTTGTCCAATTTTCCCCCATCATTCCCCTCCACCCTGCACAACCCCTCCCACCCACATACCCCCCTTTAGTTCATGTCCATGTGCCATAAGTTCTTTAGCTTCTACAGTTCCCACACTATTCTTGCCCTCCCCCTATTTTCTATCTACTGTCTATGCTACTTATTCTCTGTACCTTTTCCCCCTCACTCCTCTTCCCACTCCTCTTCCCACTCCTCTGTTGTTAACCCTCCATGTGATCTCCATTTCTGTGTTTCTGTTCCTGTTCTAGCTGTTTGCTTTTATTTTAGCTGTGGTTGTTAATATCGGTGAGTTTGCTGTCTTTTTACTGTCCTATTTTTTACCTTCTTTTTCTTAGATAAGTTCCTTTAACATTTCATTGATTTTATCTGTGAAGCACTTTATCTTCCCTTCCATTTTAAGTGAAAGCTTTGCTGGATAAAGCAATCTTGGATGTAGGTCCTTGACTTTCATGACTTGGAATACCTCTTTCCAGCCCCTTCTTGCCTGTAATGTCTCTTTTGAGAAATCAGCTGACAGTCTGATGGGAACTCCTTTGTAGGTGACTGTGCCTTTATCCTTTGGTTCTTCTAGAATTCTCTTGTTCATTTTATTCTTGGATAATGTAATTATGATGTGCCTTGGTGTGTTCCTCCTTGGGTTCAACTTCTTTGGGATTTTCTGAGCTTCCTGGACTTCCTGGAAGTCTATTTCCTTTGCCAGATTGGGGCAGTTCTCCTTTATTATTTGTTCAAATAAGTTTTCCACGTCTTGCTCTTCCTCTTCCCCTTCTGGTACACATATAATTCGGATGTTTGCACCTTTAAAGATGTCCTGGAGGTTCCTAAGCCTCTCCTCATTTTTTTCCATTTATTTTTTAAATTTTAATTGTTGTTATACAGTTTTCTGTCTTCTACTCCCATTGCAGCCCACCTCCCCAGCCCTCCCCAGCTCCCTCCCTTCAGCCACCCTAGCTTTTGTCCATGTGTCTTTCATACTTGTTGCTCTAAAACCTTCCCTCTTTCCCTTGAAATTCCTATCCCTCTCCTCTCTTGTTCTCAATTTCAGTGTCTTTGGTTATATTATGTTTGTTTGTTTGTTCTGTTGATTCAGTTCCTCTTAAAGGTGAGATCATATGGTATTTGTATTTCACCTCCTGGCTTATTTTGCTTAGCATAATGCTCTCCAGTTCCATCCATGCTGTCGTGAAGGGTAGGAGTTCCTTCTTTCTTTCTGCTGCATAGAATTCCATTGTGTAAATGTACCATAGTTTTTTGATCCATTCATTTACTGATGGGCACCTAGGTTGCTTCCAACACTTGGCTATTGTAAATTGTGCTGCTATGAACATTGGGGTGCATAGGTTCTTTTGGATTGGTGTTTCAGGGTCTCTGGGATATAATCCTAGCAATGGAATTGCTGAGTCAAAAGGTAGGTCCATTTTTAGTTTTCTTAGAAAATTCCATACTGCTTTCCATAGTGGTTGTACTGTTCTGCAGTCCCACCAACAGTGCACTAGAGTCCCCTTTTCTGCACAATCTCTCCAACAGTTGTTGTTTGTTGCTTTGTTTATGATGGCCATTCTGACTGGCATGAATTGGTATCTCATTGTGGTTTTAATTTGCATCTCTCTGATAGCTAGCAATATCGAGCATCTTTTCGTGTATTTCTGGATCTTTTGTATGTCCTCGTTGGTGAAGTGTCTGTTCAAGTCTTTTGCCCATTTTTTAATTGGGTTGCTTGTCTTCTTAGAGTGGAGTCATATAAATTCTTTATTTATTTTGGAGATTAAACCCTTATCTGAGGTACCATTGGCAAATATGTTTTTCCATACAATTGGTTCTTTTTTTATTTTAATACTGTTTTCTTTAGCCATGCAGAAGCTTTTTATTTTGATGAAATCCCATTTGCTTATTCTTTCCTTTATGTTCCTTGCTTTAGGGGACATATCAGTAAAAATGTTGCAGAAGCAGAAATCAAGAAAAATGTCCCATTTGATATAGCAAAAAGAAAAATAAAATACCTAGGAATAAACCTAACCAAGGAGGTAAAAGACCTGTATGCAGAAAACTACACAACACTGAAGAAAGAAATCAAGGGAGACACAAACAAATGGAAACATATACCGTGTTCATGGATTGGAAGAATTAACATCATTAAAATGTCCATACTACCCAAAGCTATTTACAGATTCAGTACAATACCTATTAAATTACCAATGGCACATTTCACAGACATAGAACAAAGACTTCAGAAATTTATATGGAGCCATAAACGACCTCGAATAGCTGCAGCAATTTTGAGAAGGAAGAGCAAAGTAGGAGGGATCACAATACCTCTCTTCATTTTTTTTTTCGAATTGTTATTTCTTCATTCTTTTCTGTTTGGTTGTTTCTTTCTTCCTTCTAGTTCACTCCATTTATTTGAGTTCCAGTTTTCCTCCCATTACTACTAGTTCCCTGTGCATTTTCCTTCATTTCACTTATTGTAGCCTTCATTTGTTCATCTAATTTGTGACCAAAATAAGCCAATTCTGTGAGCATCCTGATCAACAGTGCTTTGAACTGTGCATCTGATAGGTTGGCTATCTCTTGGTCGCTTAGATGAATTTATTCTGGGACTTTGATTTTTTCTCTCATTTGAGCCATTTTTTATTTTTTTTTGTCTGGTTGTGGCTGTTACACAGTGAGGGGCAGAGCCTTATGTGTTCCCCAGAGCAAGGCAGCCCAGTGGCTGGGTTTTGACGCTGTGTGTGGGGGTGGGGTCCGAGAGGGAACAATGGTATTTGCTCTGCTCTCTCTTGGATTCTAGTGCCTTCTGCAGCTTCCACTTTGCCTGGATTATCTGCGCACAAATGTGGGACCGCCTGGTCAGCCAGCTGCCTTGTGTGACCTCAGTGAGTCTGCCCATTGCCACCCTGTGTCTGGGGTCCACTAGCCACCGCCTGTGTGCCTGAAGTCTGCTAGCCACTACCTGCAAGCCTGGGATCTGTCAGCCACTGCTGCCTGCATGCCCGGGTCCGCCAATCTCCACTTTTTCCTGCTGCTACTCCGCCCCTCTTACCGGTCTGGATGAATGGTTGTTGGACTTCAATACTGTTCAATTTTCTATCAGTTCTGGTTGTTGTCTTGTTTCTAAATCTTTGTTGTTCTTAATTTTGGTTGTAGAGGTGTATCAAACTACACCTCCATCTTGGCCAGAAGTCCCTGAATCAGCCTGGTCTCTTAATGTTGAGGTGCCTTGGTTCATTTCTTGTTTTTTTTTTTTTTTTTCTCTTTATCTCTCTAAATTACCTTGGTGATTTCATTTAGGTCCATAACATTATTTACCATCCATATAAGTACAACTTCCAAATTTATGTCTCTAGCCAGGCTCTCTCCACTGACCCATGCATCTAACTTGGCATTTCTACTTTGACATCTACAATTTAACCCATTCAAACAGAAAACCTGATAATCCCTCTCAAACCTGCTCTTCTCACAGTTTTTCCCCATCGTTGTTGATGGAAACTCAAATTTTTTAGTTGTTCAAACAAAACCCTTTTGGTTATCCTTGACTCCCTTTGCTCATGCTTCATGTCCAATCCATAAGCAAATTCTGTTGAATGTACTTTAAATTGTACATTTGTCACTACTTCTGTTGTTAGTCATAGTCCAAGTCACTGACATCTCCCTGCCTTCTAGCTCTGTGCTGTTTAACTATTCTTAACATAATGGAATATTTCTTTTAATTTAAATCATATAACTCCACTAAATTAAATTATTTCCTATCTAATTGAAATCATAGAACTCCCCTGCTTAAAAGCCTCCAACAGTTTTCATGTCACTGAGAGTAAAAGGCTAGGTCATTAGACTAGCCTACTTGAACCTATTTGATCTGGACCCTGTACCTCTCTGTCCTTACAGTCCACAACTTTGATATTCATGAAAATGCACTTCTGAGATTCCCTGTTGCAGAGAGAATATTTGAGAAACAGCTCCAGCGGCTATGCTTTGAAATCTATTGCTAAGTTTATGCCAAGCCTATGCTATCCTTAGCTGCTCTCACCCCATGAGTGATCATGGCTAGGATATGAAGGCTAGACCATTTTTAGAAGATGCAGGATTCTTGTAATGGAAAGCTTTGGCTTAATTACCCCTCATTGGCCTGGTCACAACTTTCCTCCATGTGTTCTACATTTTGAGATCAGACTGTATCTTTTTGAGGCTCTCCCTACCTCCTCCAGCTCCTTCTCTCTTTTTATTCACAACTGTTTTCCTTGTCAAATAAGTTGTGAGCTCCTTTCAAAATTATATAAAAATACATGAAACACTACCCACTCACCCCCTGCCACTCTCTCCTCAGCAATGGCTCATGACCTTAGACATGAGTGTACATTTTCATTGCTGAAAGTACATTACTTTCCAGCTTTCCTAATTCTCACCAGTGACAGATCACTATATCTACTCACTTCTTCAGTTAAAAACATGCCAAAGTGAAGTTGTCAAAAACACTCTAATGTTCTTAGAGTAATTGGATTTTCTGTTCTGAATTGGGAACATAAGATATTTATTAAAAGAAATATGCCAAAACTTAGGTAGCATGAAGGACACTATCTGTCAGATTTTCCTGGTTAATTTTAAGTGAGTAAATGATTATAAATGTTTTCTTAGTACTTGCATCTTCATCAAGGAAATATAATAAAGCAGGAGGCATGATGTTTGCCATTCCCTTATAAGCCTTTACATTTATTAAGCCCAGCACAGCTTATATCTCACAGGCCCATTACAAAAGTCAATGGCCAGTTTAGCACTCATTTTTATTATTGAGATATAATTAATATATAACATGTGCAAGTTTAAGATGCACAGCATTTTGATTTGATACACATATACTGCAATAGGATTATCACCTTAATGTTAGATAATACCTCCATTACATCACATAATTAACATTCCATTTTTGTGGTGAGAACATTTAATATCTACTCTCTAAGCAACTTTTAAATATATAACACAGTATTGTTGACTATAGTTACAAAGTATATAGTCATGAACATGTATAGTTACAAAATGTACACAAGCAAAAAGGAAAAGATAAGAATCATCTGCAATTCTACCACCTAGAGAAATATCAGTAAAATTTTAGTGCATATTTTTCTACAATTTTTCTATGAAAATACACAGAAAATAGAGTCACATATGTTCTACTATGAAACCTGTTTAAATCTCTTTAAACTTGTTTAAAACTTGGATATTGTTTTATGCCTTTATATTTTCTTCTGCATTATCTTAATGGCTGGATAATATTCTATTATTTGAATGTACCAATATTTAACCATTTTCCCAATGATAGATGTTCATATTATTCATAGTTTTCTTTATTAAAAATAATTTTGGTGCAATTATTAGATTATTTTCATAATAATAAACTTCTAAAAGAGGAGCTACAAGATGAAAATTATGTATGTTTTTAAGTCATGTTATACTTCTTACCAACCTACTGGGATATAATACCTAAAATTAAGTACTAGCACATCTGATAAAAATCAAGAGGACTTTCACTGAACTATAAGTTCCCTTCCCTACTCTGCTTCTGTTGTTAAGATCCCCTGGCCAAATAACTCTCCTTATCACAGGGACTGAGTTCAGTTCATGCTTATCCCTGGGCATGGGTTTCAGTTCCTTGCCAACCCATGAAATTATTCAAAGGAGCCAATCACATCCTCCCATGGCAACCTGGAGCACCCTACCCTCTGGATTCTACAAATTCTGCCTTCCACAGCCATATTCATTTTGTTGCCAAGTGCTAACCTTGTGTGGCCTTGCATGTCATGCAGTATCCTCCCCTCCTGTGAGGGATGTGAGTATAAGTAACTAATAAAATGCTGATAATTTCATCTGTCCAGTGTCAAGTGTCATATGTTTGTTTGATCCAAAGACAGGGATCCCTTCCTCATCAATGGGGTGAAGGGGAGGCAATGAAAATACCTAGGCTTCAATAACATTTAATTTATTTTATGACAGTTTTCTGAAGGGTTTGGGATCATGAAACCTATACAAATCTTGTGAAATTCAGAAACCTATTTTCAGAAAAATGAACTGATGATCAAACATACATATTTTGCATACAGTTTCAGGGATCTTCTGAAGAACTCAGTTGGCTGTCTTCACGATTTCATTAATTCTTTAATGACAACAAATTGTGTCATTTTTTTCTTACTTACTTTAAATATAAGTGATTCATTTTCCATGTGAAATATGCTTCCAGTTGCTTACATTTCATGATGTTTTTATAATATTGTTACTACATATATTACTGTCAGATGTACTGAGCATTAGATATGTGGGAATAACATTAGATATGCAAAAAGAACAGAGGATTTATAGCTCCTGTTATCCAATCAAAATAATCTTGTTTGTATTGTTTTTTGAAAGACAGCACTAATAGAAAGTTGGAAGGCTACAGGCATTTCACTTTTTTGTGTGTATACTTTGTGTCAGGTCCTCTGCTGAGCATTTTATAAACATTAGCACCTTTAAGCTTTCAAGCAATGATGAATGTACATTGCCTGCCACTTAGTAGGCATTCCATTAATTGAGAAACACTGAAGCGTAGTATGTTGCATTTTGATAATAGAGAGAGCTGAACATGAATTTTTATTTTTCTACAGCATACCTTTAGGCAATTTATCTGAGATTCAATGATCTTATATGTATGATGGGAATAATAACAACAACAATAATAATGCTTACTTTTTATGCTATATGGGTATTAAAAATCCTAATATGTTAAGTATCTGGTTTAATGACCAGCATTTAGTTAGGCCTCAATAAGTTTTTAATAATACCACCTCTCTTTTGTAGATGTGGGAACAGGTCTAGAGAGGTAATTTGTCTGAATGTCACATAGTAACATGTCAAGGTTATAGAACTGATATCAGAATCTGAGTCAAGTGACAAATGATTGTACTCAGGTTGTAATTAGTTTAATTTTCAGAATGTGCAAAATTTTCTATAATTTCTGTTAGTATATTGACATTCATCAACATAATAGAGGCTTGGGGCTGGGGATTAAGGACATTATATCTGATGAGAAATTGCAGAACAGCTATAGCTATAACATCTTGATAATGTTCAAGGAGCAAAGGCTTAATGAGAAACCACTTATGAAATCTGAGTTGATAACTTTGCTCTCTGAGTTTCTGCTGTGGTGTTATACCTTGATGGGGGCTGGAGGATGGTCTGCTACAGCCATACAACTGTGCCTTAGGGTTATTTGTTGTAATTTCAGACACTGATATTTTGTGTATATTTTCTCATTTGAGTCCTACAACTAAAGAGGTATGCTTATCCCCATTTTACATATGATGAAATTGAAGCCCTGAGAGGTTAAAAAACTTGGTCAAGACCACCAGTTAACTGAGAAGTAGAAGAGGCCAAAATGCAATCCAGGACTGGGTGACTGGTCTTACCTAAAATGGTTGGGGAGTAAGAGTATTACAATTAAGTAAAAATAATAGCTACTACTATTATAATTACCAAGTATTGAGTGTTTAATGCATGCTACACATTGTGTTAGCAGTGGACGTGAGGCATCTCATTATCCTCACTAGACATAGATGGAATTATTACCTACCTAAGGAAGAAGAAACAGGTTCAAAGAGGCAAAATATTGAGGTGGCCAAAATATTGATTTTTCCCATAAACTAAAAGGCTCATTTTTTTATTTTCACCGATAACTTTATTGATTTGGATATTTTGAGTACGTCAGTTATCTCCCATGTGGTAGAACATTGATTGTTCTCAATTAATGCCTCAATTTGATTGCTATCAATTTTAACTACTTTACCCGACCATGGAGTATTGTACAGTGAGAAATCTCCAGCATGAAAATTTGCAAACCACTTTTGACATGTTTGATCAGTCACAGCACCTTCTCCATACACTGAAAAAATCTTTTTTAGATTTCAGTTGTGTTTTTACCTTTCTTGAAACAATAAAGCATAATATGGCACAAATGCTGTGTACTTTCTTTCATCTTCAATATTAAAATGGCAACACAAAAAAATCACCAATTTGGCTAAGTTTCTTTTAATGCACACTAATATGAGAGCTGTCACAACACAGTCTAACAAAATTGTTTCAAATGAAGTTGAAGACAACTAAACACTCACTACTAGAGATACTGTATGGGGGAAAAAAAGGAAATTTTTGGCCAACCAAGTAACTTGTTCAGCCAGATCCCAGAGCCAGGAAGTAGCTGAGCTAGATTACAAACTCACATACATTTACTCCAACAATTAAGTACATGTGAAAACAGAGGTGATTTAGACTAGAATAGTAAGAAACTTTTCATTTAAAAGTCATTATTAAAATAAGTTTTCTATAGCATCAGTGATTTAGAACAATGCAAACGTCACCCTCTACTTGAATTAAATGCCTGTTATAAATAAAGCTAAGGAAAATTTACCATCTTATCTCCTTTACCTAGAAAATGCTATAGAAATAATTGGCTATAACTATATTTTAGTTTTATCTTTTTGTTATGAAATATATAATATATATCCAGAAACATAAATATACAGAATTGTGATAACTTACAAATCACAGTCTGTGTAACCAACAATGAAGCAAATAAAAAAGAACATCTCAAAAATAAAGAAAGCAAATATTGGTACCATTAAAATAAATAAATGCATAAATAATAAATACCATAACAGAGAGAGAGATCACCAGCACATACATGCCTCAAGAAAACCTTCTGACTTTGCACTTTACACAGACACACACAAACACACACACACAAACACACACACTATTTAGACTTTTTCATGTCATTTGCCTGGATTTTATTTACCTCTTTGTGTTCTAGGTAAGTCCTTCACCAAGTATACATATATAAAATATCTTCTTATATTTTATAGTTTGTCTGCTGTGTTTTTGTTGGACTGAAATTTTTCATTGTAAGGTAGCTTTATGGAAAAGTTCTATGGAACTTTAAATTTGGAAGAATTTATCATTTATTTATGCTTAATACATTTTATGTCTCTTTTAAGAAATATTTCCATACGTGTTGTTCTTTTATGTTATATACGTATATTTGAAAAAGTTTTATTCTTTTGCCTTTTCATGTTTAAGTTTGTAACCTACCTGGTTTTGATTATACAAGGGATGAAGTAGATGTTTAATTTCACTTTTTCCACATGGATACACAATTACTCCAGCACAATTTACTGAAAAGATTATGCATTCACTACCTTTACTATGACTCATTCCATTTTATTGCTGAGTAGAATTCAATTGTATGGATACACCACACTTTGCTAATCATTGAGGGCTTTGGGGTAGCTCCAGTGTTTGAAGATTGTGAAATATGTTATATAAGCTTTCATGTACAGGATTTTGTGTGAACCAAAATTTTCATTCCTCAGAAGTAAGATCTATGGATTGGTCTTATGTAAGTATGTGATTAACTTTGTAAGGAACTGCTCAACATTTTTTTTCCAAAATGGCTGTACCATTTTGCATGTTCACTAGCAATGTAGCAAAATTCCAGTTGGTCTGCAACCTAATCAGCATTTGGTAATGCCTTTTTTGAAAAATTATTGTTGGATGTTCTGTGTGTACTACCTCATTGAGATTTTTATCTTGTATTTGCCTAAAGGTGACAGATGTTGACCATTTTTTTCTTGTGCTTATTTGCCATTGTATAACTTATTTGGTGAAGTGTCTGTTAAACCTTTTCTTATTTTTTATTTTTATTTTTATTTTAATTGTTGTTCTTGTACAGTTTTCTGCCTTTTACTACCATCCCAGCCCACTGCCTCAGCCCTCCCCACTTCCCTCCCATTTCCACCCCTCTAGTTTTTGTCCATGTCTCCTTTTTAATTGTTTCACTAGGCTGGAAGATGATGGCACGGTAGGAGGGAGCAAATTCCATTCCCCCCCCTGCACATGGGAGAGGAACCTGGCTGATCTGTGAAGAAACGGAATGGTCAGCCAGTGAAAACAGCAAATTTGAAAGTAGGAGATTGAAGGCTGTAGTGGATATTAAAAAATCAGATGGTAAGGGGAGTACTTCCGAACAATAAGAGCCCAGGAATCAGTGCAGAGACCAGGCCTGCTGAGGCCCGGGGCCCAGTGCTTGCCAGGCTGGCTAGGGGCTCTAGGGAGGAAGCCGGGTCTGCATGCAACAGCTAAGGCTTCACAACTAAAGACGCCTGCCAGCAAATGGACACAACTGCGCAGGACCATGGACACTTGAGCGCGGATGTGAGAGCAGACACCTGAGTGACCGGAGATCTGTGGCCCATGCTGGGAACCCAGGGAGCACGAACTATCTGTGAGAGAATTGGAGCTCACTCCCATGAAATTGGGGTGAGTGCACAACGTAGGAGACCGGAGCACACACACATGAACTTGGGAAAGTGTGTGCTCCCCAGGAGGTTCAAAACATATGCCCGAGGCCCTGTGCGGAGAGGTGCCAGGCCAGCCCTGGGAGGACTAGCCCAAAGATAACTGAGTGCTGAACAGGGAGAAAAGCGACAGCATCACCCCTCAGACTTTGCATCCAGCAAAACCAGAAAATCCAGCTTGGCAAGTGTGAAAACAGCAAGAGTTTTTTCTTTGTTTGTTTGCTTGTTTGTTCATTTTTCTTTTGTTCTTTTTTGAATAATATTTTTATTATTTTTCATTATTTTTATCTTTTTTACTCCTCAACTCCTTTTGCTTATCTTTACTTCTTTCTTGTATTATTCTTTCTTTCCAATTTTATCTCTTCTTCCTTCCTCTTTTTTCTTCCTCTTTCATTTTTTCTTCCTCTATTCTCTTTTAAAATACCCATAAATGAGACAAAAATAAAAACAACAAAACAAAAAGACCCTGGAACACTGAAAAAAAAATGGAGTGGGTCCCAAAGGGGGCATTCAAACAGCTGAGAAATAGGAAGCTGTGATAACCAAGATACACTAAGGAGACTGCACTATTAAGTTTCACAGGTATTCTACCACAGAAGTTCACACCATAAACCCAGGGAGCCAGAACAGATCAATTTAAGAAGCTGAGTCTAACAAGAAGAATCTCACAAACAGTGGGAAGACAAAGAAACAATCCTCAAATGAAAGGAAAGGAGGAAGCCCCAGAAAGAATGCTAAATGAAATGGAGCAACTCAACTATCAGGTTTTGAGATCAAAGCAATGGTTGTCAGGAAGCTCCAAGAGCTCTCAATGAGCTACCTGAAACAACAGGGAAGCTACGATGAACTCACTGCAAGTGATATCACCATGTAAAAGGAAATAGAAACTATCAACACGGACCAAGGGGAAATGAAGAATATAATCTGTGAACTGAAGAACACAGTAGAAGGAATCAAAAGCAGAATCAATGAAGCAGAAGATAGGATCAACGAGTTAGAGGACTAAGTAGGAAAAAACACCCACAAAGAGCAAGAAAAGGAAAAGAGGCTCAGAAAGAATGAAGAGGGATTAAAAGAAATGCAAGACAATATGAAAACTAATAATATCCATATAATAGGGATACCAGAAGGAGAAGAAGAAGAGCAAGGGATAGAAAAACTATTTGAAAAAGTAATGATGGAGAATTTCCCTAATTTGATGAGAGAAAAAGTCACACGAATTCAGGATACACATAGAGTCCCATTCAAGAGGAACCCAGAGAGACACACTTTAAGAAACATCATAATTAAAATGGCAAAATTCCAAGACAAAAAGAATGTTAAAGGCAGCGAGGGAGAAAAAGGAAGTAATATACAACGCAGCCCCAATAAGGTTAGCAGCTGACTTCTCAATGGAAACACTCCAAGCCAGAAGAGAATGGCAAGAAATATTTCAAGTAATGAGAACCAAAGGTCTGCAACCAAGACTACATTACCCAGCAAGGCTTTCAATCAAGATAGAGGGCCAAATAAGGAGCTTCCCAGACAAAAGAAGTCTACAAGAATACAACTCTACCAAACCAGTTCTGCAAGAGATACTAAAGGGACTGCTTTAAGGAAAGGAAGAAAAAGACAGAGAGAGAAGAACACAGGCAGAAATGGCAATGAATAAGTACCTATCAATAATAACCTTAAACTTAAATGGATTAAAGGCTCCAATCAAAAGACAAAGAATCTCTGAATGGATAAGAAAGCATGACCCACATATATGCTGCCTACAAGAGACCCACCTCAGGACAAAAGACCTACACAGACTCAAAGTGAAGGGCTGGAAACACATTTTCCAAGTAAATGGACAGGAAAAAAAAGCCGGGGTAGCAATACTCATATCAGTAAAAATAGAGTTCAAAACAAGAGCCACAAAGAGGTATGCAGAAGATCACTTCATAATATTCAAGGAGAGAATCCACCAAGAACACATAAACATTGTAAATATATATGCACCCAACATAGGACCACCTAAATACATCAAGAAAATCTTAGAGGACTTCAAGAAAGATATTGACAGCAACAAATTTATAGTAGGGGATTCTAACACCCCACTGTCAAAAATGGACAGATCTTCCAAACAAAATACCAAAAAAGATGTTGTGGCATTGAATAGCACTCTAGATGAAATGGACTTAACAGATATATATAGAGAGCTCTTCATCCCAAAGAAACTAAATACACATTTTTTACAAATGAACATGGAACATTTTCAAAGATAGCCCACATGATACAACACAAAACAAGTCTCAACACATTCAAGAAAATTGAAATCTTACCAAGCATTTTCTCCAACCACAAGGGACTGAAACTAGAAATCAACCCCAAAGGGAAAAACCCAAAACCCTAAAAATCATGGAGATTGAATAGCATGCTATTCAACAATGAATGGGTCAAGAATGAAATTAGGGAGGAAATCAAAAAGTTTCTGGAAACAAATGAAAATGAACTCAAAATGACCCAAAACTTATGGGGCACAGTGAAGGCAATTCTCAGAGAGAAGTTCATAGCAATACAGGCCTACCTAAATAAGATAGAAACATTTCAAACAAACAACTTAACCCTATGCCTACAAGAACTCAAGGAACAACAACAAAGACAGCCCAGAGCAAGTAGAAGGAAGGAAATAACCAAGATCAGAGCAGAATTAAATGACATAGAGACTAAAAGCACAATTCTATGGATCAGTGAATCCAGGAGGTGGTTCTTTGAAAAGATAAACAAAATCTACAAGCCTTTAAGCAGGCTCATTAAGAAAAAAAAAAAAAGAGAAACCCAAATAAATACAATCAGAAATGACAGAGGAGAGATTACATCTCACACCACAGAAATACAAATAATAGTAAGAAATTACTATGAAGAACTGTATGCCAAGAAATTTGAAAACCTAGGTGAAATGGACAAGTCTCTAGAAAAATATGATTTTCCAAAAGTCAATGAAGAAGAAGCATAAAGCCTGAACAGACCAATAACAGCAGATGAAATTAAATCAGTAATCAAAAAACTCCTGACACACAAAAATCCTGGGCCAGATGTTTTCACAGGAGAATTCTACAAAGCATCTAAGGAAGAAATAACCCCTATCCTTCAGAGACTATTCCGGAAAATCCAAAATGAGGGAAGACTCCCAAACTCTTTTTATGAAGCTAGCATCATCCTAATTACAAAACCAGATAATGACACAAAAAGAAAAAAAACTTCAGGCCAATATCTCTGATGTACATAGATGCTAAAATCCTCAACAAAATATTGGCCAACCACATCCAACAATATATGAAAAAGATCATACACTGTGACCAAGTTCGATTCATCTCAGGGATGCAAGGATTGTTCAATATTTTCAAGTCAATGAATATAATACATCACAGAAACAAAAGATAAGACAAAAATCACATGATTATATCAATAGATGCAGAAAAAGCATTTGATAAGGTACAGCACCAATTTATGATAAAAACACTCAGCAAAGTGAGAATAGAGGGAGCATTCCTCAACATAATAAAGACCATATGTGAGAGACCTACAGCCAACAACATACACAACGAGCAAAAAATAAATCTTTTCCACTAAGATCAGTAACAAAGCAAGGTTGTCCACATTCACCACTTCGATTCAGTATAGTATTGGAAGTATTGGCCATAACAATTAGACAAGAAAAGGAAAAAGAATGCATCCAAATTGGAAAGGAGGAAACAAAACTATTATTGTTTGCAGATGACATGATAGTGTACATAGAAAATCTATGGACTCGGCCGAAAAGCTGCCAGACCTAATAAACCAATTTGGCCAAACAGCCGATACAAAGTCAATATCCAGAAATCAAAAGCATTTTTGTATACCAGCAATGAAACAGCTGAAGCAGAAATCAAGAAAAAATCCCATTTGATATAGCAAAAAGAAAAATAAAATACCTAGGAATAAACCTAACCAAGGAAGTAAAAGATTTATACTCAGAAAACTACACAATGCTGAAGAAAGGAATCAAGGAAGACACAAACAAATGGAAACGTACACCGTGTTTGTGGATTGGAAGAATTAACATCATCAAAATGTCCATACTACACAAAGCAATTTACAGATTCAAAGCAATACCTATTAAAGTACCAATGGCATATTTCACATACATAGAACAAACACTTCAAAAATTTATGTGGAACCATAAGTGACCCCGAATATCTGCAACAATTTTGAGAAAGAAGAGCCAAGTAGGAGGGATCACAATACCTGACACCAAACTGTATTACAAGGCCACTGTAATCAAAACAGCCTGGTACTGGCATAAAAACAGGCACATGGACCAGTGAAATAGAACAGAGAGCCCAGAAATAAACCCAAGTTTCTACGGTCAATTAATATTTGACAAAGGAGGCAGTGACATAAATTGGAGTAAAAATAGCCTCTTCAACAAGTGGTGTTGGGAGAACTGGACAGCTACATGCAAAAAAATGAAACTCTAGCACCAACTTACATCATACAGAAAAATAAATTCAAGGAAGGTAAAAGATTTAAATATAAGTAGTGAAACCATCAAAGTCGTAAAGGAGAACATAGGCAGGAAAATCTCAGATATGTCATGCAGCAACATTTTTACTGATATGTCCCCTAATGCAAGGAACATAAAGGAAAGAATAAACAAATGGGATCTCATCAAAATAAAAAGCTTCTTCATGGCTAAAGAAAACAGTATTAAAATAAAAAGAGAACCAACTATATCGGAAAACATGTTTGCCAATGATACCTCAGACAAGGGTTTAATCTCCAAAATATATAAAGAACAGGCACAACTCCACTCTAAGAAGACAAGCAACCCAGTTGAAAAATGGGCAAGGGATGTGAACAGACACTTCTCCAAGGAGGACTTTCAGAGGATCCAGAGTGACATGAAAAGATGCTCAATATTGCTAGCTATCAGAGAGATGCAAATTAAAACCACTTCACAGTAGTCAGAACGGCCATCATAAACAAAGCAGGAAACACAAGTGTTGGAGAGGTTGTAGAGAAAAGGGAACCCTAGTGCACTGTTGGTGGGATTGCAGACTTGTATAACCACTATGGAAAGCAGTATACAATTTTCTAAGAAACTAAAAATGGATCTGCCTTTTACCCAGCAATTCCACTGCTAGGATTTTATCCTAAGAACCCTGAAACACCAATCCAAAGGAACCTATGCAGCCCAAAGTTTGTAGCAGCACAATGTACAATAGCCAAGTGTTGGAAGCAACCTAGGTGACCATCTGTGAATGAATGGATCAAGAAACTATGGTATATTTACACAATGGAATTCTATGCAGCAGAAAGAAAGAAGGAGCTCCTATCCTTCGGGACAGCATGGATTGAACTGGAGAGCATTTTTCTAAGTGAAATAAGCCAGGCAGTGAAAGACAAATACCATATAATCTCACCTTTAACAGGTACCCAATCAACAAAACAAACAAGCATAATATAACCGAAGACACTGAAATTGAGAACAGGCTGACAGTCACCATAGGGGAGGGAATTTCAGAGGAAAAGGGGAAGGGTTTCCAGCTACAAGTAGGAAAGACAAGTGAACAAATACTATGGGAGGTGGATATGGGAGGGAGGTGGGGAGGGTTGGGGCGGTGGGCTTGGATGGGAGTGAAAGACACAAAATTTTCTGGAAATTTATCCATTTCACTGAGGCTTTCAAATTTCTTCCATATATTTCTCCATAATAATTTTTTACAATCCTTTGCATTTCTGTGGTGTCAGTTGTAATCTCTCCTCTTTCATTTCTGATTGTGTTTATTTGGGGTTTCTCTCTTTTTTTTTTCTTAATGAGCCTGCTTAAAGGCTTGTGGATTTTGTTTCTTTCCAAAGATCCACCTCCTGGATTCATTGATCCTTAGAACTATGCTTTTAGACTCTATGTCATTTAATTCTGCTCTGATCTTGGTTATTTCCTTCCTTCTACTTGCTCTGGGCTGTCTTTGTTGTTGTTCCTCAAGTTCTTATAGGTGTAGGGTGAAATTGTTTGTTTGAAATGTTTCTATCTTTTTTAGGTAGGCCTGTATCACCATGAACTTCCTTCTCAGGACTGCCTTTTCTGTGTTCCATAAGTTTTGGGTCATTGTGTTTTCATTTTTATTTTTTTCCAGAATCTTTTTTATTTCCTCCTTAATTTCATTCTTGACCCATTCATTGTTTAATAGCATGCTAGTCAATCTCCATGATTTTGAGGGTTTTCGGTTTTTCCCCTGGGGGTTGGTTTCTAGTTTCAGTCCCTTGTGGTCAGAGAAAATGCTTGGTATGATTTCAATTTTCTTGAATTTGTTCAAGCTTGTTTTGTGTCCTATCATGTGGTCTATCTTTGAAAATGTTCCATGTTCATTTGAAAAGAATCTATGTTTAGTTTCTTTGGGATAAACGGTTTTACATATATCAATTAATTCCATTTCATCTAGAGTGTTGTTCAATGCCACAATATCTTTGTTGATTTGTTGTTTGGAAGATCTGTCCATTTTTGACAATGGGGTGATAAAAATCCCCTACTAAATTTATATTGCTGTCAATATCTTTCTTGAAGTCCTGCAAGAATTTCTTTATGTATTTAGGTGGTCCTATGTTGGGTGCATATATATTTACAATGTTTATGTCTTCTTGGTGGAGTCTTCCCTTGAGTATTATGAAGTAACTTTCTCTGTGACTCTTGATGGCTCTTCTTCTGAAGTCTGTTTTGTCTGATATGAGTATTGCTTCCCTGGCTTTTTTTTGTTCATTTCCATTTGTTTGGAAAATTTGTTTCCAGCCGTTCACTTTGAGTCTGTGTAGGTCTTTTGTCCTGAGGTCGGTCTCTTGTAGGCAGCCTATGTGTGGGTCATGCTTCCTCATCCATTCAGCTATTCTATGTCTTTTGATTGGAGCATTTAGTCAATTTACGTTTAAGGTTATTATTGATAGTTACTTATTCATTGCTATTTTTGTACCCCCCCCCTTTCTCTCTCTCTTCCTTCCTTTCCTTAAAGCAGTCCCTTTAGCATCTCTTGCAGAACTGGTTTGGTGGTTTGGTAGGGGTGTATTCTTTTAGACTTCTTTTGTCTGGAAAGCTCCTTATTTGGCTTTCTCTATTGATTGAAACCTTGCTTGGTAAAGTAGTCTTGGTCGCAAACCTTTGGTTCTCATTACTTGGAATATTTCTTGCCATTCTCTTCTGGCTTGGAGCATTTCCTTTGAGAATTCAACTGCTAACCTTATCAGGTCTCCCTTCTATGTTACTTCCTTTTTCTCCCTTGCCGTCTTTAGGATTTTCTCTTTGTCTTGGAATTTTGCCATTTCAATTATGATGTGTCTTGAAGTGGGTCTCTTTGGGTTCCTCTTGATTGGGACTCTATGTGTTTCCTGTATTTTTGTGACTTTTTCGCTCATCAAAATAGGGAAGTTTTCCATCATTTCTTTTTCATATAGGTTTTCTATCCTTTTCTCTCCTTCTCCTTTTGTCGTCCCTATTATACGGATATTATCACTTTTCATACTGTCTTGCATTTCTCTTAATCCCTCTTCATTCTTTCTGAGCCTCTTTTCCCTTTCTTGCTCTTTCTGGGTGTTTATTTCAACTTTGTCCTCCAACTCACTGATCCAATCTTCTGCTTCATCAATTCTACTTTTGATTCCTTCTACTGTGTCCTTCAGTTCAGAAATTTTATTCTTCATTTCCTGTTGGCCCTTGTTGATAGATTCTATTTTCTTTTTCATGTTGATATAGTTTGCAGTAAGTTCATGAAAGCTTCCCTGTAGTTTCTTGTAGCTCATTGAGATCTTATGGAGCTTCCTGACAACCATTACTTTGAACTCAATATCTGATAGTTCAGTTGCCTTTGTTTCATTTAGCACTTCTTCTGTGGCTTCCACCTTTCCTTTCATTTGGGGATTGTTTCTATGTCTTCCCATTGTTTGTGTGAGTGTTCTTGTTAGCTTCAGCTTCTTAAATTGATCTGTTCTAACTCCCTGGGTTTATGGTTTGAACTTCTGTTGTAGAATACCTGTGAGGTTCAGTGGTGCTATCTTCTTCAGGTATCCTGGTGGTCACAGCTTTCACTGTCTCAGCTGTTGGAATGCCCCCTCTTTCAGATCAACTGTGGTTTTTTCACAGTTCCAGGGTTTTTTTGTTTGTTCTGTTTTGTTTTTGTGTTTTTTTTTTTTTTTTGTCACAATCATGGGTATTTAAAAAGAGAAAAGAGGGCAAAAATAAAAAAAGAAGAAAAAAGAAAGAGGAAGGAAGAAGAGATAGAATTGGGAAGAAAGGAAGAAGGTATAAAACAAGAAGAAGTAAGGAGAAGCAAGAGGAGTTGAGGGGTAAAAAAGATAAAAATAATAAAAAAATAAATTATTAAAAAAACAATAAAACTCTTGCTGTTTTCAAACTTGCCTAGCCAGTTTTTCTGGTCTTGCTGGATGCAATGTCCAACGGGAGATGGTATCACTTTTCTCCCTGGTCTGCACTCAGATATCTTTGGGCTACTCTCCTCAGGGGTAGCCATGCAATCTCCCCAAGGCTATCCATGCACTCTCCCCAGAGCTAGCCCGGCTCCTCTCCGCACAGGGTCTTGGGCATACGTTCTGAACTTCCTGGGGGGTGTGCATTTCCTTAGTTTATGGGTGTGAGCTCAGGTCTGCTATGGGGTGTGCGCAGACACTGAGTTTTCATGTGTGGGTTCCAGATTTCCTGCTTTGTGTGCACTCACCCCAATTTCACAGGAGTGGGCTCCGGGTTTCCCATGGATCATGCACACTCCCTGGGTTCACATGTGTGGGCTCTGGTTCTCCCATGGTTCGTTTGCATTCCTCAGTTTCCGGGTCTGGGCTACAGATCTCGGTTTGAGCGCAGGTGCCTCCAGTTGCTCAACTCTCTTTGGTCCTGCACAGGCACCTATGGTCATGCAGTGGACTCTGGTGGTGCACGGGTGCCTCCAGTCACCCAAGCTCCAGTGTACCCTCCTCCCTAGGCTATGCGTGGGTGCTCACAGCCCAAGAGTGTTTGCCACTCAGACTTTAACTCCTCTCTCTGTGCGACTTCAAGCAACCAGGTCTCTCCCAGTGCTGTTCAAACCTTGTTTGGCTGGGGAGGGAGCGGTTGGCCCAGCTTCCTCCCTAGAGTCCTGTGGCAGGCCTAGTAAGTGCCGGGTCTGGATCCTCAGCTGCCCTGGTCTCTACACTGATCCCTCGGCTCTTATTGTTCTGAAGTACTCTCCTTACCATCTGGCTTTTCAATGTCGCTACAATTTTCAATCTCCTATTTTCGAATACGCTGTATTACTGTTGGTTGTTTGCTCTGCTCCTCCATAGATCGACCAAGTTTTTCTCCCAAGTGTAGGGGGAAGTGGAATCTGCTCCCTTCTACCGTACCACCATCTTCCTTCTCAATGTTTTTGTATTTTAAAATTTTTGCTTTCGTATTGTTGAGTTTTGAAAGTTTTAATGTGTACCTTTGATAGAATTCTCTATTGAATTATGTAATTTACACATATTTAACCCAGTCTGTGGTTTATCTTTTCATTATTAGTTGTGTCTTCTGAAGATATAAAATGTTTTTTTTTAATTTTGAAGTCAAATTTACCAATGTTTTGTTGTCATATTTAAGAACTCTACGCAAACCCAAGGTCCCAGAGGCTTTTTCCTTCAGAATTTTTCTACTTTACATTTAAGTTCATAATCCATCTTGAGTTAATTTTTTAAATAAGGAGTGATAAAAAGAATGGGGCTCTTTTTGTCAATGTATATCCAATATTTCCTGTAGTATTTGTTGAAAAGACTATCTTTTCAATATTGAATTTGTTTTATTTATATATTCTCTATTCTGATTTTTTGTATTCCATTTTAACATATCCATTTGCATTTTGGCTACATCTTTTTGTAATTTTTTAGTGGTTGCTATAGGAATTAAAATGGGCCTAACTTTTCAAAGTCTACTTAGAGTTAATATTTTCTACTTCATGTAAAAGCTTTACAACCATGTAGATACTTTCACCTTTCCCACTTTATGTTAATGTTTTCAGGTGTATTACATTTATATATATTGAAACTAGACAGAACCAATTTTTGCTTTCAACATCATAGACATTTTAAATTAGGAGAAAAAAAGTATTATATTTACACAGATATTTATCACTTTGTTGCTTTTCCTTCATTCCTGAATTTTCAAGTTTCACTCTAGTATAATTTCTCTACAGACTGAAGAAATTTCTTTAGTTCTAAAGCAGATCTTGTAACAAATTCTTAGTTTTCTTTCATTTGAGAATATTTTTATTTCACTTTAATTCCTGAAATACATCTTGTTCTTGGTTACAGAATTCTATGATGATACATTTTTACTCTCAACACTTTATAATGTTATTCCAGTGTCTTCTGGCCTTCATAATTTCTGGTGGAAAAGTTTCACCATTTGAATTAGTATTCCCCTGCCCCTAACATGTCAGTTATTTTCTGGCTATTTTAAGATTTTAATCTGTTTTTTTTAAAGATTTTATTTATTTATTTTTATACAGAGGGGTAGGAGGGAGGAAGAGAGAGAGATAAAAATCAGTGTGTGATTGTCTCTCACACACCCACACCATGGTCCTGGACTGTAACCCAGGCACGTGCCCTGACTAGGAATCAAACTAGTGACACTTTGGTTGGCAGGCCAATGCTCAAACTGAGCTACACCAGCCAGGGCTAATCTTTGTTTTTTAGCAGTTTGATTATAACATGTCTTTG
>PVKU01006794.1:60001-97660 GCA_004027475.1 Anoura caudifer
TTTTTTTTTTTTTTTTTTTTTTTTTTTTTTTTTTTTTTTTTTTTTTTTTTTTTTTTTTTTTTTTTTTTTTTTTTTTTTTTTTTTTTTTTTTTTTTTTTTTTTTTTTTTTTTTTTTTTTTTTTTTTTTTTTTTTTTTTTTTTTTTTTTTTTTTTTTTTTTTTTTTTTTTTTTTTTTTTTTTTTTTTTTTTTTTTTACTTTCTCTTGCTTTGAATTAACTGAGATTTATGTAAATCTACATTTTTCTATTTTGCCAAATTTAGGATTTTGCTCAGGGATTTTTTTTCAACTATTTACCTACCAATTTCTTACTCTTCTTCTCATGGAATTCCAATGATATGAATGCTAGGTCATTTGGTATTGTTCTGCAGGTTTTTGAGTCTCCTGGATTTTTTTCTCTTTTTCAGGTTGGATGATTTGTATTTGAAAAAAAAATATATATATATATATATAATTTCACACACATGCATACTCTTGGTAATACACTCTACACTCTTTGCACCACAGGATTCTACCATTTTCCACTTTTTTTTTTCTAGTGGGAAGTATTGGATTCTCCCATGGTTTTCACTGCTGTCATATTTTAACAGGGTGCAGCCAAGGTGGGGGTGCCCAAATAGGGATTTGTAATGAATGGGGTCCAGAACTCAGTGTCCAGAACATATTAGAAATATATCTATGTCTATGTCTATGTCTATGTCTATATCTATATCATCTATATCTATCTATATCTATATCTATATCTATATCATCTATCTATCTAATCTATCTATCTGATGTCCTCACCTCCACAAGTCTGAGCTGGGGGTTGGGACACTTGGAGCAGGGCCATTGAGAGTTGTTTTAAATAATGACAGCTTTGCAGAAAACCTCTAGAATGGTCATTTAACATATTTATAAACTTTAACTGGTTTCATAAATTTTTAAAATTTATTCATTTATTTTTAGTTTTTAAATTGTTGTTCAAGTACAGTTTTCTGCCTTTTAATCCCACACCAGCCCACCCCCACCCTCCCCACCTCCCTCCAATTTCCACCCTGCCATGTTATTATACATGTGTCCTTTATGCTTATTTCTGTAAACCCTTCCCCTTTTCCCTGGAAATTCCTTCCCCTCTCCCCTCTGGTCAGTGTCATCCTGTCCCCAATTTCAATGTCTTTGGTTATATTTTGCTTGTTTGTTCATTTTGTTGATTAGGTTCCTGTTAAAAGTGAGATAGGTTAAATAGCTGTGGCCTAGCTTTGAGCCAGGGTGATGGGAGTGACTTCAACCTATGATGTAACTGGGAGACAACTCCCCCTGTTTATAGAGCCTGCGTAAGAGCTTGGAGATGATTGGCTACACACCACAGGGACACACTTGCCTGGACTTACTATGGCAGCCCAGTAATGCTGGAAAAATATAGGATGCTGGCAGCTATGGCCAATTGTGGGAGAAGTTGGAAATGGTGTGACAGAGGAAGATTGGAGCAGGGATTTAAACCCAGGCATGGCAGCCATGCAGCATCTTTTTGGGACCATGCAGCTTGGGCAGAGAAGAACCACAGACTTCTATTTCTTTTTCAGAGATACGGCACCCTGGACTGGGCAGAGGGGAAAGGAAGGACTGTGTGCATTTGTGGATATTCTAAAGGACTTTGGGATCTCAATGAAGACAATAAGTCATTACTCTTAAGTTTGTGTAACTATTTAAATAAATAATCCCTTTCCTTTTCACCAATTTCTAACATTAAGAGATATCTTTCCCTGGTGGCGGGCAAGGCGAACTTAGTATGGGATAGGGGATCCCCCAGAGCTCAAGGGTGGGTCCATTAAGTAATAGCATATCATTCACCACACTGTTGGCTGCCCTCCATTTGCCCAAGGGAAAAAGATGATAAAAAATATGAACTGTAAAATGTCAACAAACTCAAAACTATCAACAGATGAAACTAAAAAAAAAAACAAAGAAACTAAGCAAACAACTAGAACAAGAACAGAATCACAGAAATGGAGATCACATGGAGGGTTACCAGTAAGGAGGGGCAGTGGGGAGAATAGGGGAAAAGGTGCAGAGAATAAGAAGCATAAATGGTCTGTACAAAATAGATAGGGGTAGGTTAAGAATAATATAGGAAATGGAGAAGTCAAAGAAATATATATATGATCCAGGGACATGAACAAGGATGGAGATGTGGGTAGGAGGGACTTGCAGGGCAGAAGGAAATAAAGAAATAAGGGGGGAACAAATGGGACAACTTTAATACCATAATCAATAAAATATATTTTAAAAAATAAAAAAGGGAAAAAAAGTGAAAAAAAAGAGATTTCCCTCTCATTTTCTTTTGGCTCATTTTCTCAGGTTTATCACCAGAACATTAAGACTGAATTGGGACTTGTGCCTTTCCACATACAGAATTATAAGATCCCTTCTCCAGATCTGTGTTCCCTTCACACTTCCTACTACATCAGCCCCTTTTCTTGGTCCTCTGACAAAAGACAGACTCTCTCAGGTTTTTATCTGCCTTCTTTCAGTACAGTTCCATGACTAAGCCATAATTCTTGTTAAAGCTGGAATATAAAAGAGGAAATAAATCTGAGAATGTCAGTTCTGTATCAGTTGCTTTTGTGAATTTAAATCACCTCCCCAATCTCTCTTATATTCTTTACTTTTCAGAACTCTCTGCTAGGTTTTTTTCTTGTCCAGGGTTTTTAGTTGTAATCAGTAGGAGAGATATGGTTATGGGGCTTACTCCATTTTGGTTGGAATTGTGATTTTGATTGTGTCTGTCTTAAATATCTACATCAGTTTGTGGAGAACTGACATTTAAAAAATACTGACCCTTCAAATTCTTGACCATAGCATATATCTTCATTTATTTACAGCTTCTAAATGTCTAAAAATGTTATAATCTTCCCCGTTAGAGATGTTGTGCACCTATGTGTTCAATTTATTCCTAGATTAATGATATTTTATATTATTGTTCATGGTACTTTTAAAAAAGATTTTTTAATGTTATTGCTTAGATAGATAAGAACACTTGATTATTTTATTTTAATATTTTATCCAGGAAAATTTGTAAAATTATTTTTAATGACTGTTGAAATTTATCAAGTCATTTTCTGCATCTATCAATGTGATGTTTTGTTTTTCTCCTCTAATCTATTAAGGTTGTGAATTATATTTTTCATTATTCAATGTTAAACCAGCCTTGAATTTCTGAAATAAACCTAACTTGTGTAAAGAGTATAATTACTTTAATTTCTTCTTAGACTTGGTTTAGGATTATTAAGACTGACTTATAATTTTTCTTTCTTCAAATAATATTTTCAGGTTTATGTATCAAAATTGTGTTAACTTCATAAAATGAGTTAGGGAGTGTAACTTTACCATCTTTGTTATATTTTCTGGAATAGCTGGGTAAGATTGAAATTTTTGTTCCTTTAATGACTAATATAACTTGATAATTGAAAATTGACAATGAAGTTGCTACCACTATTTAATATGTGTGTGCATTCACATGCATGTGTGATAGTTATAAGACTATTCATATGTTCTAGTGCTTCTTGAAATGCTTGTTAATGTAAAAATTTTCAGAATCTTGATAATTTTGTCTCATTTTCAGATGTATTGGAATAAAGTTATTCTTAGTGACATCTATTTTTCATGTCATATTTGTAGTCATGTTCACTTTTCATTTCTTACATTTAACAATGTGTTTTTTTCTGTTAATCATTCTTACCATAATATTATACATTTTGTTCATTTTCTTTCAAGAACTAACTTATGGTCTTTTTATCCTCTGTGTTTTATGTTTAATTTTTATTTTGTTATTAATTATTGCTTCCATTGTTTTGAGAGTGTTATTTTGCTTTCTCACTTAATCTTACTTATTTCCAAATTATCTTCTTTTCTAATATATGCTGTTAGGCAATATAGTTTTTCCTATGTACCAATTTAACTGTATACCACGAGTCCTTTTTAAAGATTTTATTTATTTATTTTTAGAGAGGAGAAGGGTGGGAGAGAGGGAGAAAAATATTAATGTGTGTTTGCTTCTCGAGCACCCACTACTGGGGAACTGGCCTACAACCAGGCATATGCCCTGACTAGGAATCAAACTGGTAACCCTTTGGTTCACAGTCCAGCAATAAATTCACTGAGCCATACTGCCCAGGGCATACCATGAGCCTTGGTAGGAAGTATTGTTAATGCAGTTTAGTTCCAAAATGTTTTAAATTTCCATTATCATTTATTCTTTGATATAAATTATGTTTTTAAAACTTTTATTTTATTCTCTTACAGCTGTCCCATTCCCCCCCTTTTCCCTCCTCTGCCCAGCCCACACTGCACTCCCAGATTGAATTCCCACACTGTTGTCCATGTCCATGGGTCCTATATACATATTTTTTCAATAGCCAACATAGTTTTTCCTATGTACCAATTTAACTGCATAACCTTTCCCCTTCTTTCCATCATTATCACCCTCACCACTCCCCTCTGGTTTCTGTCAGTTTGTTCCTTGTTTCCATGCCACTGATTCCATTATGCTGGTTAGTTTATTTTGTTCATTAGGTGAGATCATATGGTATTTGTCTTTCACCAACTGGCTAATTTCACTCAGCATAATATTATCCAGTTCTGTCTATGCTGTCATGAAAGGTAGGCATTAATACTTTCTGATGTGTAATATTCCATTGTGCAAATGTACCATAGTTTTTTGATTCATTCATTTGCTGATGGGCACTTTGGTTGTTTCCAGCACTTGACTATTATAAATAGTGCTGCTATGAATGTAGGGGTGCATACTTTCTTTTGAATTGGTGTTTCGGCATTCTTAGGGCATATTCCCAGCAGTTGAATCACTAAGTCAAAAGACAGTTTCATTTTTAGTTTTTTGAGGAAATTCCATACTGTTTTCCACAGTGGCTGTACCAGTCTGCATTCCCACCAACTGTGTACTAGGGTTCCCTTTTCTCCACATCTTCACCAGCATTTCTTTGTTGCTTTGCTAATGATGGACATTCTGACTGGTGTGAGGTGAAATCATATTGTGGTTTTAATTTGCATCTCTCTGATGGCTAGTGATGTTGAGTATCTTTTCATATGTCCATACGATCTCTGTATGTCCTCCTTAGAGAAATGTTTATTCAGGTCATTTGCCCATTTTTTAGTTAGATTATTTGTCTTCCTGGTGTGGCATTGTACTAGTTCTTTTACTATTATGGAGATCAAACCCTTGTCTGAGGTGTCATTGGCAAATATATTCTCCCATATGGTCAGTTTCCTTTTTATTTTGATGATGGTTTCTTTACTAGTGTGGATGTCTTCTAATTTGATGTAGCATGATTTGTTTATTTTTTCTTTTATTTCCCTTGCCCTAGGATATATATTGGCAAGAATATTGTTACATGAGATATCTGAAGTTTTACTTCCATGACTTGTATGGTGTCACAACTTATATTTAAGTATGTTATTGTTATTGATTTTGACTTTATTCTGGTGTACGGTTTAAATTGGTATTGTAGTTTCTTTCTTTCTTTTTTTTTTTTTGCATGTAACTGTCCAGATCTCCCAACATCATTTGTTGAAGAGGTTATTTTTACTCCATTGTATGATCATATTCCCTTTGTCAAATGTTAATTGACCATAGAGACTTGGGTATATTTTGGGTTCCTTGTTCTGTTCCATTGGTCTATGTGTCTGTTGTTATGCCAATACTAGACTGTTTTGAATTCAGTGGCCTGTAGTATTTTTTGATATCAGGTGTTGTGCAACCCTCCAACTTTGTTCTTCTTTTTCAAGATGCTGAAGCAATTCAGAGTTGTTTTTTATTTCATATAAATTCTTAAAATATTTGTTCTATATCTGTTAAAAACACCACTAGTATTTTAGTAGGAATTGCATCAATCTGTAGATTGCTTTGGATAACCTGAGTATTGTAATGATAATTTTTCCAATCCATGAACACAGAGTATCTTTTTCAATTTCACCATTTATTTGTATCTTCCACAATCCTTTACTCAGTGTTCTATAGTTTCCCTAGTACAGGTCTTTTACTTTCTTGGTTAAGTTTCTTCCTAAGTACTTTATTTTTCTTTTTGCTATAGTAAATGAGGTATTTTCCCTAGTTTCCCTTTCTGATATTTCACTGTTGGTGCACAAAAATGCCCTCAATTTCTGAAAATTGACTATTCCAGTATGGTGCCAAATGTACTTATTAGGTTGAATAGTTTTTTGGTGTCAGATCTGCAGGGTATTCTATGTACTCTGTCATGTCATCTGCAAATAATGACAGTTTTATTTTTTCCCTCCAATTTGGATACATTTTATTTTTTTTCCTCATCTAATTCTGTTGGCTAGAACTTCCAGTACTATGTTGAGTAAGAGTGGTTAAAAGCAGACACCCTTGTCTTGTTCTTAATCTTAAGGAAAAAGCTGACTTCTGGCCAAGATGGAGGCATACGTAGACACACTGTGCCTCCTCATACAACCAAAAGAAGGACAACAACAAATTTAAAAACAATAAACAACCAGAACTGACAAAAAAATTGAACTGTATAGAAGTTCAACAACCAAGGAGTAAAAGAAGAAACATTTATCCAGACTGGTAGGAGGGGTGGAGATGGACAGCCAGGCAGAGAGGACTCGTGTCAAGGCAGTGACTGGAGGTCTGCAGTGGGCAAGGTGGAGGCTAGTGGACCTGGCAAGGTGGCAGATGGCAGACTGAGTAGTCCCACATTTGCATGCAGATAAACCAGGAGGAACAACTGGGGAGTGACACAGATGACACAACCCAGGATTCCAGCACAGGGAAATAAAGCCTCAAAGCCTCTGACTGAAAACACCTGTGGGGGTTGAGGCAGCAGCAGGAGAAACTACCAGCCTCACAGGAGAGTTCATTGGAGAGACCAACAGAGTCTTAGAACATACACAAGCCCACCCACTCAGGAATCAGCACCAGAAGGGCCCAATTTGAATGTGGGTAGTGGGAGAAGTGACTGAAAACTGGCAGAGAGAGGAGCAATCACCATTGTTCCCTCTCAGACTCCTCCACCATATACAGGATCACAATGCAGCTACATGGGTTTCCCCACCTTGGTGAACACCTATGGCTCTACCCTTTACTATGTAACAGGTATGCCGAGACAAAAAAAAAAAAAATATGGCCCAAATGAAAGAACATGTCAAAGCTCCAGTAAAAATACAACTAAGTGATGAAGAGATATCCAACTTATCAGATGCACAGTTCAAAACACTGGTAATCAGGATGCTCACAGAATTAGGTGAATATGGTTGCAAATTAGATGACAAATGAAGGCTATGCTAAGTGAAATGAAGGAAAACGTACAGGGAACCAACAGTGACAGGAAGGAAACAGGGACTCAGATCAATGGTGTGTACCAGAACAAAAAATGAAACATTCAACCAGAACAGAATGATGAAACAAGAATTTTAAAAAAATGAGGAGAGACTCAGGAACCTCCAGGGCATCTTTAAACATTCCTACATCCAAATCATAGGGGTACTAGAAAAAGAAGAGGAGTAAGAAATTGAAAACTTATTTGAACAAATAAAGAAGGAGAATTTCCCCAATCTGGCAAAGGAAATAGACTTCCAGGGAGTCCAGGAAGCTCAGAGAGTCCCAAAGAAGTAGGACAAGGGGGAACACATCAAGGTATATCATAATTACATTATCCAAGATTAAAGATAAGGAGAGAATCTTAAAAGCAGCAAGAGAAAAGGAGAGAGTTACCTACAAAGGAGTACCCATAAGACTGTCAGCTGATTTCTCAAAAGAAACCTGCAGGCAAGAAGGGGATGGAAAGAAGTATTCCAAGTCATGAAAGGCAAGGACCTACATGCAAGATTACTCTACCCAACAAAGCTATCTTTTAGAATGGAAGGGCAGATAAAGAACTTCCCAGGTAAGGTCAAGTTAAAGGAGTTCATCATCACCAAACCCTTATTATATGAAATGTTTAAGGGGCTTATCTAAAAAAGATCAAAACTATAAACTGCAAAATGACAACTCACAGTTATTAACAACCATGCCTAACACAAAAACAAAAACAACCTAAGCAAACAACTAGAACAAGAACAGAATCACAGAAATGGGGATCACATGAAGGGTTATCAGCAAGGGAGGGGGAGGGGGAGAGAGGGGGAATATAAAGAGAATAAGCAGCATAAATGGTAGGTAGAAAACAGGGGGAGGTTAGGGATAGTATAGGAAATGTAGAGGCCAAAGAGCTTATATTTATGACCTATGGACATGAACAAAAGGGGGAAATGAGGGTGGGAGGGTTTGTGCAGTGTGTAGGGGTATAAATGGGGGAATGGGACAATTGTAATAGCATAATCAATGAAATATTAAAAAATAAAAAAAATTAAAAAGGAAAAAGCTTTTTGGTTTTTGCCCATGGAGTATAATGATGGCTCTAGGTTTCTCTTATATGGCCGATATTATGCTGAGGTATGCTGCCACATTTCCACTTTTCTGAATGTTTTATCACAAATGGGTGCTTTATTTTACCAAATGCTTTTTCAGCATCTATTAATATGATCATGTGATTTTTTCCCTTCATTTGTTTATGTAGTGTATTACATTTTTGATTTATAAATATTCTACCATCCTTGTATTTCTTGGATGAGTCTCACTTGATCATGTTGTATGACCTTTTAATGTATTGCTAGATCCAAATTGCCAATATTTTGTTGAGGATTTTGGCTACTACATTCATTCAACAATATCGGTCTATAGTTTTCTTTCTTTATTGTGTCTTTTTCTGGTTTTGGATTTAGGACAATACTGATCTCATAAAAATAGTTTGGGATTCTTCCTTCTTGAATTGTTGTAATAATTGAGAAGTATATTAGTTAGTTCTTTAAATATTTGTTAAAATTGCAGCCCTGGCTTGTGTGACTCAGTGGACTGAGAGCCCATCTGAGAACCAAAGTGTCAGTAGTTTGATTTCCAGTCAGGGCACATGCCTGTACTTCAGGCCAGGCCCCCAGTAGGGGGTGCTCAATAGGCAACCACACATTGATGTTTCTCTGTCTCTTTCTCCCTCCCTCCCCATCTGTATAAATATAAATAAGTAAAATCTTTAAAAAATGTTTTCCTGTAAAGCCCTCCAGTACAGGGTTTTGTATTCCAGGAGTGTTTTGATTACTGCTTCAATTTTACTAGCTGTTATTAGTCTGTTCAGACTTTCTGATTCTTCTTCATTCAGTTTTGGAAAATTGTATGTTTCTAGAAATTTGTCCTTTTTATCCAGGTTGTCCAATTTTTTGGCATATATTTATTCATACAATACTTTTTATTTGTGTGGTATTGGTTGTCACTTCTCTTTCATTTCTGATGTTTGGTTCCTGTCTCCTTTTTTCCCAATGAATCTGGTTAAAGGTTATCAATTTTGTTTATATTTTCAAAGAACCATCTCCTGGATTCATTGATCTTTTGAATTGTTCCTTAGTCTCTGTGTCATTTAATGCTGCTCTGATGATTATGTCATTCCTTCTATTCACTCTATCCTTTGTTTGTTATTCCTCTACTTCTTGTTGATATAGAGTTAGGTTGTTGTTTTGTTTTGTTTTTTGAGTTTTTCTATCTTCTTTCAGTAGGCCTCTATTACTATTAACATCCCTCTTAGGACTGCTTTCACTGTATTTTATAGATTTTGGACTGTTTTGTGTTCTTTTTTATTTGTTTCCAGATATTTTTTTATTTCTTCCTTGATCTCATTATTTACTCATTCATTGTTTAATAGCATGCCATTTGATCTCCATGAGTTTGTGTTTTTTTCATTTTTATTGGGAACTGCCCTGCCTGATTTCAGGAGCTGTAACCCCTCCATGGCAAAGGCAGAGAGAGCGACCTTGGGACCATAAGCCACTAAGGAGACAAAGCTTATCTCCCTGGCTGGGGTGCTGCCTCTGCTCCTTTTACTTCACCCTTCCTGGCCCCCAGTGCTTGATCGGTTAGCCAATGATGGGTAAGATTCCTCAAGGGAGGGACAACCTAAGACAGGCATGATCATGGGGGGCCCAGGGAAGGACTTGGGGGGCTATAGAAAAAGGGGATGATAGACCCTCACCCCTCAGCTTTGACATAGCCTGAGCCCTCATTCTGTCTGCAAGAAGTCTCCTAATCTCTTGGCTGCCTTACTTCCTCTGCCTGACTTAAACATGGAACAATAACTTAAGCCTGAAACAAAGCTGGAGGCGGGTGCCACCCTGTGCTGGAAAGGGTGGGTTCCCTAGGGCTATGAGGCCTAAGAAAGAATGCAGAAAATCCTACTAAACCTACTTTGCCAATACTCTCAATTTAAATAATAAGAGACCAAGGAGGAAGTGAATTTGTTCCCCAAAGTTTTATGGCCCTTTTACTGTCTGACCCTGACTCAGAATAAGCCCTCAGGGTTCTTTGAATGTTATTTATTGTTTAATCATTTCTGTCTGACAATGATTGATGAACTTTATTCCTGTGCAAATTGAACACAATAAAAGCCTGTCAAGGCAAGTGTCGGGTGCTCTCCTCTTGAGAGAGTGGCCATGTCATCCCTTTTCCTCCAGTTCTCGGTAGTCTATGTGAGTTTTTTGTCTCATCCACAATGTCATGGACCCCACAAGCTGGGGTTCACATCAATTTTTTCCTTGGGGTTGGTTTCTACTTTCAGGCCCTTGTAGTCTGAGAAGATGCTTCCTATAACTTCAATTTTATTAAATTCGTTGAGGCTTGTTTTGAATACTATCAGGTACTCTATCTTTGAAAATGTTCCATGTGTATTTGAAAAGAATGTGTATTTTGTTTCTTGGGGTGAAAGTTTCTGTACATATCAAATAAGTCCATTTGATCTAGAGTGTCATTCAATACTACAATATCTTTGTTGATCCTTTTCTTGGAACATCTATCCATTGTTGACATTGGTAAGTTAAAATCCCTATGAAGACTGTATTGCTGTCGATATCTTTCTTGAAGTCCTCCAAGATTTTCTTTATACATTCAGGTGCTCCCATTTTGGGTCCTTATATGTTTATAAGGGTAATATTCTGTTGTTGGGTCACTCCCTGAAATATTATGTAGTGACTTTCTTCAGCTCTTTTTATGGCCTTTGTTTTGAAGTGTATTTTGCCTGATATAAGTATTGTTATCCTAGATTTTTTCATGTTCCTTTGTTTGTAATATTTTTCCCACTCCTTCATTTTCAGTCTGTGTAGATTTTTTGTTCTGGGGTGAGTCTCTTATAGACAGCATATATGCCAGTTGTGTTTTTTACCTATTCTGCTACCCTATGTCTCTTGATTGGAGCATTTAATCCATTTACATTTAAGGTTAATATTGATGGTTACATAATTATTCATTACCTTTTTTCCCCTTTGTACCTGTACTTCTCTCTCTCTCTCTCTCTCTCCATCATTTATAGAAGTCCCTCTTGCAATGATGGTTTGGTGGAGATGTTCTCTCATAGACTTTTTTTTTTTGGTCTGGGGAACTCCTTATTTTACCTTTCATTTTAATGTAGAGCCTTTCTGGGTAGATTAATCTTGATTGTCAGCCTTTGCTTTCATTACTTGCAATATGTTTGCCATTCCTTTCTTGTTTGTAGTGTTTCTGTTCAGAAATTAGCTAATGGCCTTATTGGAGCTCCCTTGCATTTTACTAGCTGTTCTTCCCTTGCTAACTTTAAGAATCTCTCTTTGTCTTTAAGTTTTGTCATATTAATTATGACGTATCTTGGAGGGGACTGTTTTGGTGCATCTTGATTGAGACCATCTGTGTTTCTTGGATCTGTGTAACATTTTCCATCACCAAGTTAGGAAAATTTTCTGCCCTTACTTTTTCCTTTTTTAATTTTTTAATTATATTTTATTGATTGTACTATTACAGTTGTCCCAGTTCTCCACCATCATTCTCCTCCACCCTTCACACCCCTTCCCACCCACATTCCACCCCTTTAGTTCATGTCCATGTGTCATAGTTCTTTAGCTTCTACTTTTCCCATACTATTCTTGCCCTCCCCCTGTCTATTTTCTGCCCATCACTTATGCTACTTAATCTCTGTACCTTTTCCCCCTCTGTCCTCCTCCCACTCCTTCATTGCTAACCCTCCATGTGATCTCCATTTCTGTGTTTCTGCTCCTGTTCTAGATATTTGCTTAGTTTGCTTTTGTTTTAGGTGTGTTTGTTAATATCTGTGAGTTTGCTGTCTTTTTACTGTCGTATTTTTATCTTCTTTTTCTTAGATAAGTCCCTTTAACATTTCATATAATAAGGGCTTGGTGATGACCTACTCCTTTAACTTGACCTTGTATGAGAAGCGCTTTATCTTCTCTTCCATTCTAAATGACAGCTTTGCTGGATAGAGCAATCTTGGATGTAGGTCCTTGACTTTCATGACTTGGAATACTTCTTTCCAGCCCCTCCTTGCCTGTGAGGTCTCTTTTGAGAAATCGGCTGACAGTCTGATGGGAACTCCTTTGTAGGTGACTGTGCTCTTATCCCTTGCTGCTTCTAGAGTTCTCTCCTTCATTTTAATATTGGCTAATGTAATTGTGATGTGCCTTGGTGTTTTCTTCCTTGGGTCCAAATTCTTTGGGACTCTCTGAGCTTCCTGGACTTCCTGGAAGTCCATTTCCTTTGCCAGATTGGGGAAGTTCTCTTTTATTATTTGTTCAAATTAGCTTTCCACTTGTTGCTCTTCCTCTTTCCCTTCTGGTACCCCTATATTTCAGATGTTGGGACATCTAAAGATGTCCTGGAGGTTCCTAAGTCTCTCCTCATTTTTTTGAATTCTTGTTCCTTGTTTTCTGTTTGGTTGTTTCTTTCTTCCTTCTGGTCCCCTCCATTGGTTGGAGTTCCAGTTTTCCTCCTCTCACTATTGGTTCCCTGTGTATTTTCCTTCATTTCACTTATTGTAGCCTTCATGTGTTCATCTAATTTGTGACCAAAATCAACCAATTCTATGAGCATCCTGATCACTGGTGCTTTGAACTGTGCATCTGATAGGTTGGCTATCTCTTGGTCACTTAGATGAATTGGCTCTGGGGCTTTGATCTGTTCGCCCGTTTGAGCCATTTTTTTTTTTTTTTGGTCTGGTCACAGCTATTATGTGGTGAGGGGCTGAGCCTTAGGTATTCCCCAGGGTGGGACAACCCAGTGGCTGGTTTGTGATGCTGTATGTGGGGTAGGCTTATGAGAGGGAACAATGGAACCTGCTGCACCCTCTCTTGGATTCCAGTCCCAGCTCCCACTTTCCCCAAGCAAATTGGGCCCTTCTATTGCTGATTTTCATGTGGATGGGCTTGTATTCATTCTAGGACCCTGTGGGTCTCTCCATCAAACTCTCCTGTGAGGCTGGGAGTCTCTCTGAGCACCTCAACTCGCACAAGTGTTTTCAATAGGTGCTTTTAGGCTTTATTTCCCAGCACTGGTGCCCTGGGTTGTGCAGTCTGTCTTGCTGCCTGTTTTTGCCTGGTTTATCTGCTCTCAATTGTGTGACTGCGGTTAGCTGCCTTGTGCACCTCACTTGGTCTGCTTGTTGCCTCCCCAAACCTGGTAACCGCCACCTGTGTGCCTGGTGTGTTCCAACCGCTGCCTGTTTGTCCGGGACCACTAGCCACTACTTTTTCCTGTGGTGATCCTTCTCTGCCGGCTGCCGACTCCACCCCTCTTACTGGTCTGGGTGAGTCATTGTTGGACTTCTGTACAATTCAATTTTCTATCTGTTCTCCTTATTTTTTTGGTTCTAAATATTTGTTGTCCTTAATTTTGGTTGTGAGAGGAGGCACAATGTGTCCACCTATGCATCCATCTTGGCTGGAAGTCTTTTTTTCTTTTTTAAAAGTTGTTGTTGAAGTACATTTGTCTCCATTTTCATCCCACCACATTCCTCCGCCACCTATCCCCATCCCTACCCTGAGGGCCACCCCTTTTGTCTTTGTCCATGTGTCCTTCAGGTATGTTCCTGGATGTCCCCCATTGTCCCCTATTATCCCTCTCCCTCATCCTCTGTGATTACTGTCAGATTGTTCTTTACTTCAGTGTCTCTGGCTGTATTTGCTTGCTTGCTTGTTTTGTTGATTAGCTTTCATTTATAGGTGAGAGCATATGGTATTTCTCTTTCACTGCTTGTTTTGTTTCACTTACTTTTTCAAACAGTTTTTCTATCCCTTGCTCCTCTTTTTCTCCTTCTGGTACCTCTGTGATATGAACTTTACTACATTTAATGCAATCTTTCAGATCTTTTCAAATATCTTCATTGTTGTTGAGTCCTTTTTCATTTTGTTTGGGTGTTTTTTTCTACCTTGTCCTCCAAATTGCCAATTCAATCCTCTGCTTCATCTTGCTTGCTTTTAATTCCATCTAGTGTATTCTTCATTTTAGATGTTGTATTCTTCATTTCCTCCTTATTCATTGTTTCTATGTCCTCTTTCATGCAGATGTGGTTTCCAGTAAGTTTCTGTAGCTTCCATAGAGTTCTTTGTAGTTGTCACTGAGCTCCTTGAACATCCTTTTAACCATTATTTTGAATTCTATGTCAGATAGATTGCTTGCCTCAATTTCATTTAGCACTCTCTCTGGGAATTCCTTTTTCTCTTTTGTTTGGATGGTCTTTGTCCTTCCATTTCAGGTTACTGTTCTTGTTTGTTTCTGCATATTAAGTTGATCCATTTGACTTCCTGTGTTCATGGGGTGGCCTTCTCTGGTAGGAGACCTCTGAGAGTCAGTGGTGTAGTCCCCTTGATCTCTTGAGGAGATGCTTGAGTGCTTTTGGGATGCCCATTATGCCATTAATGTGTGATCTCTTGTTGTAATTGGGCTTTGGTTGGTCTTGGGTCATTCTTTGCTGGATTTTCCCCTCTGGCTGGCTAACTGAGAGTCACACTGCCCACCACATCTTTTATGCTATTGTACAGGTGCTGCCAGAACAAAACAAAACAACCCAATAAACAAAATTCAAACCCATAAAACTGTCCCCCACCCACAAGTACAATGTCAACAACAAATGAACAAATATTACTAATGGTGGAAATAGATCAAAATTATTATAAGAAAGGAAAAAATATGAGATGACAGATAAAATTGATATTGAGAGGGTAGAGGGAGGAGAAATAATAAGAGTAGGGAAGAGAAAGAAGTTGAAGAAAGGAAGAAAATAAAATTTACTTCATAAAAAAGAGAGGGCAGAGGACAAAATAGAGTAAGAAAAGGGAAAGGTGTAGGATAAGGTTTAATTTTTTAAGTGGTAAAAAAATCAGAAGAAAATTGAAAAAAATCCATCACAGCAACATCAAGACCATGAGCAAAGATTAATATGGGTTAATAAGAAATAATAAGAAAAAAATCTTATGAGATATATAAAGGAAAAAAGTGATTTTGAGAGGATAGAGGAAGAAGAAATAATAATAGTGAGGAATGAAGCCAGGCTAAGGAAGGGAAGAAGTAAAAATGAAAATGAAAAAAAAAGGGGGCAAGCAGGGGGCCAAATGGAGTAAGTGAGGGAAACAGTAAAATTTGAGATTTGGAATACAAAAATAGTGAATATCGAAGAATAAAATTGAAGAAATGCAACAACCACCACCATATTAACAACCAACAAGCAAATATTAATAAAGGTGGAGAGAGAATATGGATATTATAAGAACAGGAGAAAGAATATGAAATAACTAATGACAAGAAAAATAGTTTTCAGAGGCTGGAGGGAGGAGAAATAGTAGGGGTGCAGAATGGAAAAAAATGTAGAAAGAGAAACAATAGAATTTAAAATGAAAATAGGAAAAGGAAGGAAGAAGGCAAAATGAAGTAAAAGAAAAGAGGAGTAAAATATGAGATTTAAAATAAACTAAAATAAAAATAGTGAAATAATAGTAACAAGCTTGAGGAAAAAGAAAAAAAAATGTTAAAGAGCTGTGCAGGAGAAAACGGAAATAATTAAGAAGACCGAGGTGGAGTTTGTCTCAGCAGAATCTACCATTTTTCACTGTCTTCTCTTTCTGGATCTGCCCCTGGTAATGTCAGATGGTGTCCTTATCTAGCCCTAAGCAGCCTGTTCAAGCTGGGGGGTGGGGTCGGGTGGAAATGGGAGGGAGCTGGGGAGGGCTGTGGTGGTGGGCTGGGATGGGAGTAGAAGACAGAAAACTGTACAAGAAAAACAATTAAAATAAAAAAATGGAAAAAATAAAAAATAAAAACAAACAAACAAGCAAAAAAGGCTACAAGTGATCAACAGTCTGTGGTTGTCTCCTTCAGACCTGGCTGGTCCCCATTCTTTTGCCCTGCCTGCTTTCCCTCAGCATCCGGACTAGTAGTACTGTCTCAGAACACTGCCAGTACCACCTCCACCCACCTCCAGAGGGAACCCTTGGCTCAATTGGGAAGGTGGAATCCCTGAGTCACCCTTGGGAGACACTGTTCAGTCTTCACTGAAGATGGTAGGAGTGTTTCCCCGCCCCCTCATCACCTGTGTGGTTCTGTCCCAGATTATTTCCAATAATGTACGGTTTCTGGTGAATTAGCTGTCTGTTTCCTGCAAAAGGCCAAACTGTGTAAAGGAGGCAGTCCTTTCCTCCTTGGCACTGATGGCAGCTCTAAGAGGTGAATTTGAGAAGGACCCTGGACACCCCTTGTTATACCTGTCTCTAATTTTTCCTCTCTGCTGGTTTCAATGGATCAGGACCTGAAAAACCACTGTAGCACATAGTATTGTATAAAAGTTCAGAAAGGGCCCTTTCAGAGCTTCTCCTTTACCATGCAGATATGCAATAAGCAGGGGGATACTCAGCCTGACCTCACTGATCTGCAGAACCTGCAATACTGCAGATGGAGGTGGAGCATGTCTGACTGTCTGACTGCAATGAAACTCAAGCATTCAGATCCTGGTCACCCAGTCCCCACCCAGCTGCTCTAGTAGAAGTAGGAGACTGAGGCCTGAACTCTCTGGTCTGCATAGTCCCCTGCTCACCAGCTATGCTGGGTTGTGTCCCATGGTCCCTTCAGTGTGACACTTTCTACTCTCCCTATGCAGCTTGACTCAGTAGGGCTGAACTGCACTTTCACTCTGTTTTCCTTGTTGGTAGAGCCACTGTATGTATGTGCACACATGAGCACAGGCTCCTTGCCAAGTCTTGAGTCATGCCTTAGCTCCTTATTAAAAAAATCTGAATGTGGCCCTCTGACTGCAACACTGAGCCCTTGTTTGTTCTCTGCATGTTCCACCTCCCTAAACAGCACCAAGTCTCTCTTGGTCAGGGCTGACCACAGCCTTCCAGTGCCTCCAAGAGTTTTAAATAGAGCTTCTCTCTGGAACTCTCCCAGGTGTTGCTGCAGCTATGGATCTGCTGTTCTCTGTACATCTTTGGACTTAGTCTCCCAGACTTTGTATATCTTTCCAAGTCTCTCTTGATTAAGGTTGGTGTTTTCCTGTGTGGGACCAGGGCCCCACTCTAGGAGGGGAGGGAGCAATTAAACTGCATTTTCTGACTGATCCCTCCTTGCCTGCTGGTGCCTCACACAGGTATCACCCCCTCAACTTATAAAATCTGTTACTGGACATTGCAAAGCATCCTCTCTGTTCCTCAGCTTCAAAAATTTATACCAGATGAGATTCCATTAATTGTTCAGGTCACTCATTGAAAGATCAGCTGAAAACCCATTCTGGGGGCACAAGTGAATGGCCTCAGCTTCCACCTACTTGGCCACCATCTTCTGATTATGGATTGTTTAAAAGAATATTTCTGAATACTCAAACATATGGAGATTTTTCTAATTTTTTTGAAATAAAAACAATGATTTATCTCTTTTATTTCTATGAGGCATTTTTTTATTTTTCAAGTACACTTGTCTCCATTTTCCTGCCACCACATTCCCTCACCCCACCCACCCCACCTCCCACCCTCAATCCATCCTCCCTTTGACTTTGTCCATGGGTCTCTTAAACATGTTCTTTGATTACCCTTCCCCTTGTTTCCCCCATTTTATCTCTTAATTTTTCTTAATCTATGTCTATAATATTTCAGTGCTCTAAAATTTGCTGAGACTTGCTTTATGGTCTCTAATATCATACTATTTTTGGCAAAAAGGCTACATAGTCTTGAAATGAATGAATATTTTATAGTTGTTTTCTACAGTGACCTAAATATTTCTACTAGGTACTTTTTGTTTTTAAGATTGTTAATATGTTTCTATATTAGTACCTGTTGAATCTTTTATCAATTACTGAGAGCTATGTGTTAAAATATGTCAGTACAATTCTAGATCTTCCTAATTTTCCCTGTAATGTTAAGTTTTGGTTTATGTATTTTTAGTTTGTTACTAGTTGTATACACTTTGTGTATATTTCAATTTATTTGCTGTCTAAAAGTTTTATTATTAGTTATTAAGAATCTTTATCTTTGTAATGAATTTGCCTTAAATTTGACTAATAATATAGCTATTAATACAACTTTCTATTATTAGTGTATGCATGATACATTTATCTGTACTCATGTTTTCAAACTTTTTATGTGACTATGCTTTAGATTTGTTTTTGTAAACAGACAATGCTTGTATTTTCTAATCCCAGCAAATTAAATAATCCCAGCAATTCTGTTGCGGGGATTATTTCCTAAGAACCCTGAAACACCAATCCAAAAGAACCTATGCACCCCAATGTTCATAGCAGCACAATTTACAATAGCCAAGTGCTGGAAGTAACCTAAGTTCCCATAAGTACATGAATGGATCAAACAACTGTGGTACATTTATACAATGGATACTATGCAGCAGAAAGAAAGAAGGAGCTCCTACCCTTTGTCCATGGGTCTCTGGACATGGGTCGCATGGATGGAACTGGAGAGAATTATGCTAAGTGAAATATGCCAGGAATTGAAAGACAAATACCATGTGATATCACCTTTAAGTTGACCCTAATCAACAAAACAAACAAGCAAGCAAAATAAAACCAGAGACATTGAAATTAAGAACAATGTGACAGTAACCAGAGGGGAGAGGGGAGGGGATAATGCAGGGAAAGGGTTTTGAGGAACAACTATAAAGAACACATGGATAAAAACAAAGGGGGTTGGAATCAAGGGAGGGAGGTGAAGATGGCTGAAGTGAGTGGGGAGTGCTGGGGGGGAATGCAGACAACTGTACTTTTACAACAATAAAATAATTTAAAAAGAATAAATAATGGTTAAATATAGCATCAGTCTGGTAAAAACCCATGTATTACAAAAAGAAATGAATGAATGATAAACTCATGTGTGCAAACCAGGGCTCTTTATAGACACAGTTAATTTATATTTGGTCACCTAATTTTATTTGATGAACTGAAAAACTAATTCCTGGTTTGAACTAATTTTGTTGAAAAGTTAAGGTATTTTAATGGACATAAGTCATACGATTTGAATATCAAAATTTTACTCTGATAAAATATCCCTATGAAATATCAATTAAAATGGGAATGCTTTTGACTGCAAACAATAACACAAACATTGTTTCTTATAGTAACTAGTGAGATTTACAATGCAGATATCTAGCATTTATGAATTGAATATGTGTCTTTTGTGCAATATTGACTGTGGTAGTGGGGGGAGTAGGCTGGGTGGGAAAAATACAGGGGGAAAATTAGGACAACCATAATAGAATAACAATAAAATTTTTTAAAAAATAAAATCTCTTTTCTTGAGAACATTCAAATATTATATGGCATATTAAGCCATTTCTCACTTCTGTTTCTGTGCATAAATCTACCTAACTAGCTCCATTTCATGTTTTTGATTTCTTGGATTGAATGAATGTTCATTGTGTCATTGCCTTAAATGCCACATTATAGATCATAGAGACTTTTTCTGATGACCACTCAAATGAAATTAACACACCTCTTTTGGGTATGAACTGGAGACCTCGGGATCAGGATGAGCCAACCTGGGTTGTCAAGGGCAAAGTTGGACATTTGCCCTTACTTAAGTATAGGGAATTGGTCCACGTGGCAATGGCGAATGTAGCTCATCACTGGTTTGGAAAACCAACAGGCATGAGGTGGCACACAAGAGCCAGGCCCACTGATCGACTTTCCCATGGGGAACCGGGTCTGCATTATATCTAGGGTGCTTTGAGCCTTGCTTATGCTAAAACTCCCTCACCTTGACTTAAGACAGCAGATGTTTAATGTATATCTTTGAAGCAATTCCCTAAAGTCTGTGCTAAGCTGTCCCAAGGATGGAGTATAACCAGATCAATCACTCTTATTTCCCTTGCATTTGCAACATTCTTTTCTTTGTTCTGTAAGAATTAATCACTTAAAGTAAACTTGAGCACAATGAATGAGAACCTTCTTTGATGTAATGCTACTAGAAAGCAATGAAAGCCTGTCCAGGCAAGAGTCGGGGCACTCTCTCACTCAGAGTGGCCATGCTATCCCTTTTCTCCACCAGACTTTTGCAGTCCATGTAAATTTGTTTGTTGCATCCACAACACCATGGACACCACTGGCCAAAGTCCCTATCAACTGGTGCCCAGGAACAGGGACCTGGGGCTATGAGCCGTCATTGTGGAAAACATGCCAACTTAATCAGAGTGCATGCATTAGCTTAGGCAAAGACAGAGAACACCAAGTGCTTTTTGGTAAGGTGATAGGGTATGTTGGATTTCAGAGAGAAAGGTATTTCTTCCAAAGTCACCCTCTTTTGCAGCTGTTTTGTATCTGCACCCTCTTTAGTAAGCAGAAACCTTGCTCTCTCCCAAGGATTTGCTGTATGTTGCAGGCACAGGTCAAGCAGTTAAAAGCCACTAGGGTGCTCGCTGCTAGAAGACACCCATGAAAGGATAATCTGGAATGTGGACCCGGACAGAACACTAGGTTTCCTGCAAGCTGCAAGCAAAAGTCCACACAGCGAGAGGCACACTGTAAAAACACTCACAAGCCCATCCCTGTGGCACAATCCCCAACTAGGTTTAGGCTTGAGAGAAAGAGCAAAGACTTAATCACTTAATCATTTAAAATGATTTACCTTAAGTGATTAAGGTAAATCAATCTTTTCCCATCAGCCACATGGCAAGATACTCTTGACTTCTTTGCTAACAGAAAGCATGAGAGCTGTGATTTCTATGGCTCAATGGGTTGGGTGTCATCCTGCAAAAAGAAAGGTCCCCAGTTTGTTCCTGGTCAGGGCACATGCCTGGGTTGCAGGCCAGGTCCCCAGTTGGATTGGGGGCCTGCGAGAAGCAACTGATTAATGTTTGTCTCACACATTGATGTTTCTCTCCCTTTCCCCCTCCATTCCCCTCTCTCTAAAAGATAAATAAATAAAATCTTTAAAACAAAGAAAGCATGAGAAACAAGGTACCTACTTATAGATCTGGGGTAGAAAATGAGGCTACTTATTCCTGCAGGTGAATGATATGTGGGCATTCAAAACACTTTATGTTGAACAATGAAGTGGGAAAACATTAAAACTGATGTCTGTTGCACCTATTATTCATCTGTTACATCTATTTTAATTTGTCTGCTAACTTCTGATTAGTTAGGTAGCAGACAAAACAAAGCAAAATGAAAACCTAGGCCAGGTTAAAGCATTAATTAAGCTGATTTGACTTTCATGCTGAAACCAGGCCCTGGTAAATGTCCAAAAATATTTTTGAGCTGTCATTTAAATACTACCAATTTATTCTGCAAGTAAACATATGGCCCCTTCTCAAGGGTTTCATTGCTAGTTAAAAATTACCTTGTTAGCTAGCTGTGATTTGTGTCAAACTGAACAAACTGAAAGACAATAATTTTTTCAAAAATGAAATTTTAATTAAATTGAATATATGCTATTAACAAACCTTTTCAATTATATATACAAACAATAAAAATGAAATTTTATAACCCATAGGAAATAGTATATTTTTGCATTTTCAGAATTTTATTTCTGTGTATGTGATTATGTGTGTGTACATGCTCTTTACACGTTTGGGATAATAATGTATATACAGTTTTATTTCTTGTTTTCTCTCACTTAACTTTATATTATATACATTTCACCATGTCATGAAATGAACATGCTATAATTTAATTATTTCCCTGTTATTCAATGTTTATGCTTTTGTAATCTTTCAGTGTTATTAATATATAATTTATTCATTAATCAGCTATCTAATTTTTCTGTTTCTGATTACTCAGCTCTATAGATGAAATTATTGGGTCAAAGGGTTTAGTGCATTTTTAAATAACCACTGTTGGAACATATTACTGAAATACCATATAGAAATTATACTGTAGTGATTTGTACCCCCATCACTAGGATATTATAGTAACTACTTCTTTGCTCCCTCAATTCCCATAGAGCAGCACTGTCTAGCAGAAATATAAAGTAAGCCATACCCACAATTTAAAATTTCCTACTAAAAATTGTAGCTATATGAGGAGATCACATATTAGCTTGATTGTAGTAATCATTTCACTATGGATAGGTATATCAAATCAGCTTATAAATTATATAAAATTATATATAATTCATACTTTAAAATAATAAAAAAATTAGTCATTGAATTAAAAGAGTAAAAATAAACAGGTAAATTAATTTTAATAGTATATTATATTAACCTAATGTATCCCAAATTTATTATTTGAACATACAACTAACAGAAATTTATTGCAATATTTTACTTCTTTGGCGTACTAAGTCTTTGAATTGCATTGTATATTTTACACTTTACAGTTATCTCAATTTGGACTAGCCACATTTGAACTGGCTGGTAATTACCATAATGGAAGGCATAGCCATGAATACAGGTAAACCTTTTTTATTGTGCTTTGCTGTATTGCACTTCACTGATGTCAAATTTCTGCAAACTGAAGGCAAGGCCCTCCACCAGCAAAACTATTATTATTCATTTGATTGTAATACTCTATTGTGGTGATCTGGAACCAAACCCACAATATCTCAGAGATATACATGTATTACATTAAAAAATACCTGTGTATAACCAGTTTGGTAGGTGGAAAAATAACATGCCTATGTTGGTTTGAAATGCAGTTCCAATTACTAATAAAGCTGAATATTTCCTCATATGGCGCATTTGGGGAAATATTAATGATGTAAGTTTTTATGTTTGGTATGTGAACCATTTTGATGTGATAGTTGTATAAAATATTTTTCTCTTCATCTGGTATTTTTCTCTGTTTTTAGTACTGACTTTTAATTTTTTTATGTAATTATTTTTTATTTTTTAATTAACAGATTTATTTATTTTTTCACATTAAAATTATTTTTCATATATTAATTTTTGTTCAAGTACAGTTGTTTCCTTTTTCACCCCACCACTTCCCTCCACTGAGCCATCCCCACCTCCTAACCCTTAGCCCTTTGGTATTGTCCATGCATCCTTTATACCTCAACCTGAAAACCCTTCCAACATTTCCCCACATTATCTCCTCCCACCTTCCCTCTGATTATTTTTAGTTCTTTCTTAATTTCAATGTCTCTGGTTATATTTTGCTTGCTTGTTTGTTTTGTTGATGAAGTTCCAGTTAAAGGTGAGATTATATGGTATTCATGTTTCACCACCTTATTTCACTTAGCATAATGCTCTCCAGTTCTATCCATACTGTCACAAAGGGTAGGAGCTCCTTCTTTCCTTCTGCTGTCTAGTATTCTGTTGTGTAGATGTACCATAGTTTTTTTATCCATTCATTTGCTGATGGGCACCTAGGTTGCTTCCAACACTTGGCTATTGTAAATTGTTGTGCTATGAACATTGGGGTGCATAGGTTCTTTTGAACTGGTGTTTCAGGGTACTGAGAGTTTAATCCCAGGAGTGGAATTGACAGGTTGAAAGGCAGTTCCATTTTGACTTTTCTGAGGAAATTCCATACTATTTTCTACAGTGGCTGCACCAGTCTGCATTCCCACCAACATTGCACTAGGATTCCCTTTTCTCCACATCCTCTCCAGCACTTGTTTTTTGCTGATTTGTTTATTATGGCCATTCTGACAGGTGTGAAGTTGTATCTCATTGTGGTTTTAATTTGCATCTCTCTGATAGCTAGTGAAGCTAAGAATCCTTTCATATGACTCTGGGCCCTTTGTATATCCTCCTTGGATATGGAGGATATCTGTGTCTGTGCAACTCTTTTGCCAGTTTGATAATAGGGCTATTTGTCTTCCTGGAGTGGAGTTTTGTGAGTCCTTTATACATTCTGGAGATCAAATCATTTTCTGCAGCATCATTTGCACATACATTTTTCCCATGTAGTTGGTTCTCTCTTCATTTTAATGTTGTTTTCTTTACCTCTGCAGAAGCTTTTTAAATTGATAAGGTCCCAGTTGTTTATTAATTCCTTTATTCCCTTGCTTTATGGTACATATTGGTGAAAATACTGCTGCATGCAATATCTGAGATTTTCCTGCCTATGTACTCTGATACAGACCCTGGCCCATGGGATCCATGGTGTTGTGGCTGAGATGAGAAAAATTCACAATGACTACTGAGTCCTGTGGAGGAAAAGGAACAGCACAGCCACTCTCTCAAGAGGAGAGAGCACCTACCTTGGAGCACCTCTGTCACTCTCTCAAGAGCAGAACATGTCAACCCTTGCCTTGACAAGCTTTTATTGCTTTTCTGGGCATATTACCTTGAGGATGGTCCTCATTTATTATGCACTGGTTCTCTTTAGGTGGGTACTTTTTACAGAAAATAAAGGAAAGGATGTTGTTAATTACAACAGAAAAGAAGGATATTTGCAAATATAAAGGGAAAAGTGGTTGAACTGCTTACACTCGTCCATGGAAGGTTTAGTATAGATTTTTAGAAAGTTATTTTAAAGATATGCAGTAAACATTTGATGCCCCAATTCAGGGTGAGGGAGTTTTAACAAAAAGCAAGTCTCAAAGCAGCCTCGGTACAATACAGGCCTTATTCCCCACGGGAGAACCTATCTATAGGCGTGGGTCCTATATGCCGGGCTTCATTTTCCATTGGCCTTTCCGAGTGGGGGCTGGGACCATGCCATGCAGAATGGTCTCCTATAGTTCTCCTTTATGACTTGAAGGGTGTCAGGACTTATATTTAAGTCTTTTATGCAACTTGAATTTATTTTTGTGTATGGTGTAAGTTGATGATTGAATTTCAAGTTTTGCGTGTGGCTGTCCAGATCTCCCAACACCATTTGTTGAAGAGGCCTTTTTTACTTCATTTTAATCTTCTGCCCCTTTTGTCAAATATTAATTGACTATAGAGACTTTGGTTTATTTCTGGGCTTTTTATTCTGTTCCATTGGTCTATGTGTCTGTTCTTATGCCAGTAGCATACTGTTTTGATTTCAGTGGCCTTGCAATATAGTTTGATATCAGTTATTGTGATCCCTCCTAATTTGTTCTTTCTGAAAATTTCTGCAGCTATTTGGGGTTATTTACAGTTGCATATAAATTTCTGACATGTTTTTTGTGTGTATCTGTGAAATATATCATTGGTATTTTGGTAGGGATTTCATTGAATGTATAAATTAATTTGGTTATATGGACATTCTGATGATGTTAATTCTTCCAACCCATGAGCATGGTACATGCTTCCATTTATTTGTTTCTGTCTTCCTTAATTATTTCCTTCAGTGCTGTATAGTTTTCTGGGTATAGGTCTTTCACCTCCTTGGTAAGGTTTATTCCTAGGTACTTTATCTTTCTTGTTGTATAGTAAATGGGATTTTTTTTCTGATTTCTGATTTTGATCATTCATTGTTGGTGTATGAAAATGGCTTTGATTCCTCCATATTGTCTTTCAACTATGCTGTTTTGCCAAATTTGCTTATTAGGTCAAGTACTTTTTTTTGTGAAATCTATAGGATTTTCTACATATACTATCATGTCATGTGCAAACAATGACAATTTTACTTCCACCTTTCCAATTTGGATGTCTTGTATTTTTCTTTATTATCTGATCACTGTGACAAGGACTTCCAACACTATGTTGAAGAGAAGTGGTGTAGCAGACATTATTGTTTTGTTTCTCTTCTTAGTGGGGAAGTTTTTACATTTGAACTGTTGATTATGATATTGACTGTAGGTTTCCCATATATAGCCTTTATTATTTTGAGGAATGCTCCCTATACTCCCACTTTGCTGAGTGTTTTTATCATAAATGGGTACTGTACCTGATTAAATACTTTTTCCTCATCTATTAATACAATTGTGTGATGTTTGCTTTCCTTTGATTATGTGAGGTATTATATTTATTGCTAGAGAATATTATACCATCCTCACATTACTGGGATGAGTACCACTTGATCATGGTGTATTTTCTTTTTAACATATTGCTGGATGTGGTTTTCCAGTATATTGTTTAGGTCTATGTTCATCAGCAATATTGGTCTGGTTTTCCTTCTTTGCTGTGTCTCTATCTGGATTTGCAATTATGATTATTCTAGCTTCATAAAAAGAGTTTGGGAGTCTTCCTTCATCTTGGATATTTTGGAACAGTCTGAGAAAGATTTGGGTTAGCTCTTCCTTAAAAGTTTTGTAAAATTCCGTTTCCCTGTGAAACCATCTGGCCCAGGGCTTTTGCATGCCAAGAGTTTCTTGATTACTGCTTTGATTGCATCAGCTGTTATCTGTCTGTTCAGGCTATCTGCTTCTTTTTCATTCAGTTTTAGAATATTATATTTTTTTCTGAATATTTGTCCATTTCGTGTAGGTTTTCAAATTTCTTTTGCATATAATCATTCATAGTAAATTTTTACAATCCTTTATATTTCTGTGGCATCAGTTGTAATTTCTCCTCTTTCATTTCTGATTGTGTTTATTTGGGTCCTCTATCTTTTTTTCTTGATGGATCTACTTAAAGGCTTGTTGCTTGTGTTTATCTTTTCAAAAAGCCTGCTCCTGGATTTATTGATCCTTTGGATTGTTCTTCTAGTCTCTATGTCTTTAAAACCTGCTGTGATCTTGGTTATTGCTATCCTTCAACTGGCTCTGGTTTTTGTTTTTTGTTTGTTGTTGTTGTTCCTTCAGTTCTTGTAGATGTGGGGTTAGGTTGTTTATTTGAAATGTTTCTACCTTTTTTAGGTAGGCCTGTATCACTATAAACTTCCCTCACAGGACTGCCTTTGCTATGTCTCACTAGTTTTAGACTGTTCTGTGTTCATTTTCATTTGTTTCCAGAAACTTTTTGATTTCTTCCCTGATCTCATTTTTAACCCATTCACTGTTTAATAGCATGCTATTCAATCTCCTTGAGTTTGATTGAGTGTTTTTGAGTTTTATCTTGAGGTTGGTTTTTAGTTTCAGTCCCTTGTGGTGTGAGAAAAGGCTTGATATGATTTCAATTTTCTTGAATGTTGAGGTTGGTTGTGTGTCCTATTATGTGGTCTATCTTTGAAAATGTTCCATGTGCATTTGAAAATAATGTGCATTTTGCTTCTTTGGGATGATGGTTTGTGTATATATCTGTGAAGTCCGTTTGATCTAGGATATTATTCAATGCTGCAATATCTTTGTTGATATTTTTTAGGAAGATCTATCCATTTTGACAGTGGGGTATTAAAATCTCCTAGTGTACATTGTGTTGCTCTCTATATCTTTCTTGAAATCTTCCAAGATTTTCTTTATATATTTGGGTGCTCCTATGTTGGGTTAATATATGTTTAAAATATTTATGTCTTCTTGATGGATTCTTCCCTTGAGTATTATGAAGTGTCCTTCAATGTCTCCTTTTATGACTTTTGTTTTGAAGTCTATTGTGTCTGATGTAAGTATTGCTAGTTTAGATTTTTATTCCTGTCCATTTGTTTGGAATTTTTTTCAAGCTTTCACTTTCAGTCTGTGTATGTCTTTTATCTGAGGTTGGTCTCTTGTAGACAACATATGTATGGGTCATGGTTAATTGTCCACTCAGCTATTCTATGTCTTTTGTTTGGAGCATTTATTCCATTAACATTTAAGGTTATTATTGATAGGTATTGATTCATTTCCCCCCTTTGTACCTGAGTTTCTCTCTCTCTTACTCTTTTCCTTTTTCTTTTTGGCACTCCCTTTACCATATCTTGCAATGCTGGTTTGGTGGAAGTGTATTCTTTCTTCTTTCTTTTGTCACCTTCCATTTTTTTGAGAGCCTCACTGGGTATAGTCATGTTGTTTGCAAGCCTTTGTTTTTCATTACTTGGAATTATTTTTGCCATTCTCTCCTGGCTTGCAGCATGTCTGTTGAGAAATAGGATGCTAGCCTTATCAGATCTCTCTTGTATGTTACTTCTGGTGTCTCCCTTGCTGCTTTTAAGATTCTCTCTTTATCTTTAAAACTTGACATTTTAATTTGTTGTATTTTGGAGTCAGCCTCTTTGTTTTCATCTTGATTGGGACCCTCTGTGCTTCCTGCATTTGCATGGTTTTTCCCCACTCCAGATTTAGAAAGTTTTCTGTCATTATTTTTTCAAACAGGGTTTCTATCCTTGGCTCCTTTTCTTCTCCTTCTGGTATTCCTATGATTCAAATGTTGTTGTGTTTCATGTTGTGTTGCATTTCCCTTAAGCTATCTTCACATTTTTGAGTCAGCTGCTCTGATCTTTTTTGTACAGCTGCTCTACCTGAGTGTTTCTTTCTACCTTGTCTTTCAACTCACTAATCCTGTCCTCTGCTTCATTCCAGCCTGCTTGTTACTCATTCTAGTGTATTTTTTTATTTCTGAAATTGTATTCTTCATTTTTCCTGGTTCTTGTTTATAGTTTTGCTTCCTTTTTCATATTGTTGTAGTTTTCTGTAAGTTCCTTGAGCATCCTTGTAACCATTTTTTTGAACTATTTTCTGGTAGTTTGCTTGCCTCCATTTCATTTAGGCCTTAGTTGGAAGTCTTCCATTCCTTTTGATTGCAGGTTATTTGTCTCCCTAGTGTAGGTGACTCTTTTTCTTTGTTCCTGCACTTCTTGATTCTCTTGTTTGCTGGCTGTCTGTGGGATGATCTTCTACGATAGCAGTTGTATGGGATTCAGTGGTGTGGTCTCTTTGATCTCCTTGTCTGGATGTTTTAATGTTACCCTTTCTTCTGGTGTTTTATTTTTTGTGGGCTCTCTTGTTGTACTTGGGTTTTACCTGTTGGTGGCACCTTTGTTGTTGGGTTGTCTCCTCCAGTGGGTTTACTATTGTGAACGATTCCCACCTTATTTTGCATTTGATCAGTAGCAGGGCAAAGGCAAAATGAATTAAGAGAGTGGGGCAGTGTTCTATGGGATTTAAGGTGTCAACAAGTAGGGGATAGATAGGGGGTCCTTTGGAGAAGTACAGTGATAACTATGGTATTCCACCTAACTAGCTACTTTTTATAAAAGGTGAAAAAGAGATAGGACTCTTGTTAGAGGAGAAAAAGATTGTGACCTGAATCCAGAAAACAGAACCCTTGTGCAAGCTTAGATGATGAGGTATAGAGAGAGTAAAGGATAGAAACTAGCTGTAGTGTGCAAGAGAATAGCATTAACAATAACAATAATAAAGCTCAGGAAGATAGTGAAATGGACCAATACCAGAAATAGGTGCTATGTAGTATTTGCAATAATATAGAACAACAATTATTTAAAATGATACTGGAACAATAATCATATGACCACAAATATATGATCTGAATAAAAGTAGTAGAAAGTAAAAGACCAAGAGAAGTGTGTTATTGAAATATGAGTGATGTGGAAGAAGAAAAATTGAAATGCAATATGAAAGAGAGAACAAGGAAAACCAGTCAAACAATGCAATCAATCAAAACAAAGAAAACCAAACAGAAAGAAGAGAAATAAAAAATAATATTCAATTAAAGAAATAAAAATATCAAAGAATAATAATAAATATAAACAGTAGCATGTAAGTTCTATAGGATAGAATAGTGAAATTTGTCTCAGTTTTTCAGTTGTAGGCATTACTTTGTGATCCCTCTCTGGATTTGTCTGTGGTCCTTTCATAGCTCCAGGTCTTATTATCCCACACTTGGGAAAAGGAAAAAAAGTCTCCTGTTGATTTTAAACATACCAAGGAGTTCTGGTGGTTTTCCTGCATTCCACAGGCAGAGCGGGGCTGGGCTCTGCTTTTCTCCCTTCCTGTGGTTTTGAGAGGATGGGAACCTGGTCTTGGCAGCAATATTAACAGTTGTCCAGACTCCAGCCTGGGTCCTCCATGCACTGCTGGGTCCCCTCTCTCCATCTGGGACAAGCCAGTGCCTTTAATCCGCCATATTTTTCCACTCATGTGGTGCCTTGATTAGGAGCAACTCGCACCCCACCTCCTCCCTCTTTGCTGGCCTGGGCACTGTGCACTCTCCAAGTCCCTTCAGGGCAGTTGTGCCCCTCTTCCTCCCTCTTCACTGGCCCACATGCCACATGAGATTTCCTTAAACAGCTGCTAAGAGCCCTTTTTTGAGTAAATTTCTCTTGTTTGTGCCCACTGTTTTTAACAAGCATTTTATTTTTCAGAGCCCAATTCCCTGACCAGTTTGGAGACTATCCAGGTCAGGGTCCATCATGACTCAACTCTTTTCCCTTCTCCTGGTGTCACCTGGCTCCCCGATTTCTGTGGTAACGTCCTAACCAGCAACCACAGTCCCAGAGTTGGAACACCACCTCTGTGCATCTCCCACTGCATCTTTATTCCCCCAACAACTTCAAGCATCCAAGTCTCTCCTAGTGCAAGTCTTATTTCCATGCTTTAGTATGGGAGCGAGGTACGGAGTTATAATTGCTGATCCAGCTCTCCTCCATAGTTCCTGTGGCAGCTGCCAACCCTGGTGCCAGGTCCTAGGCCAAGGACCACAGCAGAATTTATCCCAATGCAGGTCCCAGGGACCTTAACATCCCAATACAATCTCCTCAACCTCAGTTTTTCAACGTCCTTTACAATTTTGGCTTCTGGACTTCATATAAGCTTGGATTGCACTGGCTGTTCATTCTGTTCTTTGGAACATCAGTTAGTTCCAAGTGGGTATACAAACAAGTAGGTTCAGCTCCCACCTACTGACAAGGGACTCAAGACTTGGAAAATTTTAGCTTAAGGTAAAAAAATATAAGTCTAGCAAGTAATGTGTATGTTAAGGCTTTTGTTTCAGAAACTACAGATAAGGCCTATCCTGGCTCCTGGGAAAACAGCAAAACTCCTGGGGTACTGCTAGAAGATTACTGCCTGGGGACATCCAGACCTTTTGCATTCCAGGAAGATACAGATGACTGCCATTTCTGGGACCAGCTAGATGCGCAGAACAGGAATGTTGCAGGTTCCTCGCCTAATCCCCCCTGGATTTCAAAGCCCTCATCACACCTGGTTTATTCCCTGTTATAAAAAATCTGGCCAGGAAAGAAAAGGGAAGATGGTCTGTTAGGGTATGAACCCACCATCTTCTTGGATCACCAGACATCTGAATAAAGTGCCTACAAAAGATACAATCACTGGCATTGTTTATTGGGTTTGGTAGTGACAGGCAGCCTGAACACTGGTGTCTTTTCCGGTTACACTACCTCCCCACCACCTTCAGTCCAAATATTTATGTAATTATGCTGCTGCCTGGGCTGTACCCTGCCCCCACTGCTGCAGCTACATCACTCACCCGCTGGTTCACTAAGAGGAAGAAGGAGGCACCCTCAGCAGAGGGAGGCAGCAGGGTTCAGGGAGTTAGCAGTCCCCAGAAAGACTTAACTCAGTGGGGGAGCTGAACTATCCTGAAGACATTTTGAGAGTCCTTAGCACCTAGGACAGCAAAGAGCAAGAATGTGGTGTGTGACTTGCCTCTAATTAGTGCACCTCAAGGACAGCACAACTGGTGGATTTCAAGTGCAGGCCTGGTGCAAAAGGGCACTGGGGGCCTGGCAGTAAACAGAGGGCCTGAGCTGGAGCTTGGACAACTGTGAAGAGTGTGGTGGCCCAGATCTGACCCCCATCATCCCCAAACCATAAAAAAGCAGAAAAACAAAACCCAACCCCCTTCAGGCTGCTATAGTCAGAAAGACCAGAAGAACTTGCTTGGCTGGTTTAAAGCCAACAAGAGGCTTTTTTTTTTTTCCATTTTTTTTTTCTTTTCCCCAAGTGAGATAATATGACCTGGAGCTGTGAAAGGATCAGAGTCAGACCCAAAGTGGGAACACAAGGATAATTCCAGCAACTGTGAAACAGACAAATTTCACTTTGCTATTCCAGAGAATAGAAATTTCACTTTGCTATTCCTTATAATATTTGCATGCTATTGTGTATTTGTATTACTATTTTTTCTTTTATTTTATTAGTATTTTTTAAATTTCTTTTGTTTCTATTTAGTTTTCTTCATTTTCTTTGTTTAATTCCATTGATTGGTTTTCCATGTTCTCTCTTTCATAGTGTATTTTCATTTTTGTTTATTTTTATTTTTATTTATTATAAGTATATTTTATTGATTATGCTATTACAATTTTCCCATTTTTTCCCCTTCATCTCCCTTCCGCCCAATACAACCAAACTGTCCAACACCCCCCACCCCTTAGTTCATGGCCATGGGTTCCACATATAATTTCTTTGAATTCTCTGTTTCCTATTTCATTTTTGACTTCTTCCTGCCTATTTTATGCTTACCAATTATGTTTCTTATTCCCTGTACCTGCTCCCCCATTCCCCCTCCCTCTCCCCACTGAAAACCCTCCATGTGATGTCCTTTTTATGATTCTGTTCTAGTTGTTTGCTTACTTTTTGTTTTCATTGTTTTTCTTTTATTTTAGGTTCATTTGCTTATAGTTATGAGTTTGATGTCATTTTACTGTTCATAGGTTTTGATCATCCTCAATTTCTTAGATAAGTTTCTTTAACATTTCAAATAATAAGGGCTGGGTGATGATGAACTCCTTTAACTTGACCTTATCTGGGAAGCACTTGATCTGCCCCTCCATTCTTAATGACAGTTTTGCTGGATAGAGTAATCTTGGATGTAGGTCCTTCCCTTTCATGGCTTCAAATACTTCTTTTCAGCCTCTTCTTGCCTATAAGGTTTCTTTTGCGAATCAGCTGATAGTTTTATGGACACTCTGTTGTAGGTAACTCTCCTTTCCTCTTGTTGCTTTTAAGATTCTCTCTTTATCTTTAATGTTGGGTAACTTAGTAATGATGTGTCTTGGTGTTCCTCTTTGGGTCCAACTTCTCTGGGACTCTCTGGGCTTCCTGGACTTTCTGGTAGTCTATTTCCTTTGCCAGATTGGGGAAGTTTTCATTCATTATTTGTTAAAATAAGTTTTCAATTTCTTGCTCTTCTTCTTCTCTTTCTGGCACCCCTATAATTCAGATATTGGAATGTTTAAAGTGGTCCCAGATGTTCCTAAGCCTTTCTTCATTTTTTTCTGAATTTTTATTTCTTCATTCTGTCCAGATAGGATGTTTATTTCTTCATTTTGTTCCACAGAAATGATTTGAGTTCTAGTTTCCTTCCTGTCACTGTTGGTTCCCTAAATATTTTTCTTTTATTTCACTTTGGGTATCTTTCACTTGTTCTTTCCTTTTTTATGGCCAAGCTCAACCAGTTCTGTTAACATTTTGATTACCAAAGCTTTGAACTCTCCATCAGTTAAGCTGGCTATCTTTTCATCACTTAGCTCTCTTTCTGGGGTTTTGCTCTGTTCTCTCATTGGGCCCTATTTCATTGTCTTGGCACACTTGTTAAGTTGTAAGGGGGCGGGTCCTTAGGTATTCACCAGGACAGGGCAACCCTCCATGCCACAAAGCAGCACTATCTGTGTGGGAGGAGCCAGAGAAGGAACAATTCAGCTCATCTGCTTGGCTCTAGACCCACTTTCCCATGATCCCTTTTGTGAGACTGAGAGTTTCTCCCACTGAGGCAACCCCCACCATAGTCTACAGTCAGCTCTGACTTTCAGTTTCCTGTTCAGTCAGCACCACCTACAAGGTCTGCCACCTCATCATGGGTTCTCTCAGCCAGCTTCCCCTGCATGGTCCAGGGGAAGCTGGTCTCTTTGACCTGGGTTCTCTCAGTCTGCTGGTCTTACCAGTTTGATTGGTCTGGTTGACTGTTTCCTTAACTCTTTGGTTGTTGGAGTTCCATGCACTTTGCTTTTCTGGCACTTCTGGCTGTTTATTGATTTTAAATTGGTTGTTATCCTCCTTTTGGTTGTGCAAGGAAATGAAGAGTTTCTGGCCATGGTTACACATTGGCTGGAACTTCATAGGGTATTTTTCATTTTCCTCTTTTCACTTCATTTCTCTTCCAACAGTACAATACTCTAGGTTGTGTACTTCCTATTCTTGTTATTCAAATCACATACATTCATTCATATGATTGTTGTTCCCGTATTATTGTAAATAATTGTTCCATGCGATTGTAAATACTATATAGCACCTCTCCTGGATCTTAACCCATTACACTATCTTCCGGAACTTTATTACTGTTATGGTTATCTCTATTCTCTTGCACACTACACCTATTTTCTATCTTTTACTCTCACTATATTTCATAATCTCACCTCCCACAAGCTCACTCTTTTCTGGATTCAACTCACAATCCTTCCCCAATCTAACAGAACCTAACCTTTTTTTAAATTTTATTTTAATTGTTGTTCTTATACAGTTTTCTGTTTTCTTCTCCCATCCCATCCCACCACCCCAGCCCTCTCTAGCTCCCTCTCATTTCAAAACCCCCCAGCTTTTGTCCATGTGTCTTTCATACTTGTTGCTCTAATCCCTTCTCCTTTTCCCTGGATATTCCTATCTCTCTCCTCTCTTGTTCTCAATTTCAGTGTCTTTGGTTATATTATGCTTGTTTGTTTGTATTTTTTTATTAAATTCCTGTTAAAGGTGAGATCATATGGTATTTTTCTTTCACCTCCTGGCTTATTTCGCTTAGCATAATGGTCTCCAGTTCCATCCATGCTGTCGCGTAGGGTAGGAGCTCCTTCTTTCTTTCTGCTGCATAGAATTCCATTCTGTAAATGTAGCATAGTTTCTTGATCCATTCATTTACTGCTGGGCACCTAGGTTGCTTCCAACACTTGGCTATTGTAAATTGTGCTGCTATGAACATTGGGGTGCCTAGGTTCTTTTGGATTGGTGCTTCAGGGTTTCTAGAATATAACCCTAGCAGTAGAATTGTTGGGTCAAACGGTAGGTCCATTTACAGTTTTCTTAGAAAATTCCATACTGCTTTCCATAGTGGCTGTACCAGTCTGCAGTCCCACCAAGAGTGCACTAGGGTCCCCTTTTCTCCACAACCTCTCCAACACTTGCTGTTTGTTGTTTTGTTTATGATGGCCATTCTGACTGGTGTGAGGTGGTATCTCATTGTGGTTTTAATTTGCATCTGTCTGATAGCTAGGGATATTGAGCATCTTTTCATGTGTTTCTGGATCTTCTGTATGTCCTCCTTGGAGAAGTGTCTGTTCAAGTCCTTTGCCCATTTTTTAATTGGGTTGCTTATCTTCTTACAGTGGAGTCGTGTAAGTTCTTTATATATTTTGGAGATTAAACCCTTGTCTGAGGTATCATTGGCAAATATGTTTTCCCATACAGTTGGTTCTCTTTTTATTTTAATACTGTTTTCTTTAGCCATACAGAAGCTTTTTATTTTGATGAGATCCCATTTGTTTATTCTTTCCTGTATGTCCCTTGCTTTAGGGGACATATCAGTAAAAATGTTGCTGCGTGAAATGTCTGAGATTTTCCTGCCTACGTTCTCCTCTAGGACTTTAATGGTGTCACTGTTTATATTTAAATCTTTATCCACCTTGAATTTATTTTTGTGTATGGTGTAAGTTGGTGTTCAAGTTTCATTTTTTTGCACGTAGCTGTCCAGTTCTCCCAACACCACTTGTTGAAGAGGCTACTTTTACTCCATTTTATGTTGCTGACTCCTTTGTCAAATGTTAATTGACCGTAGAGAAATGGGTTTACTTCTGGGCTCTCTATTCTCTTCCACTGGTCCATGTGTCTGTTTTTGTGCCAATACCAGGCTGTTTTGATTACAGTGGCCTTGTAATACAGTTTGGTATCAGGTATTGTAATCCCTCCTACTTGGCTCTTCTTTCTCAAAATTGCTGCAGCTATTCGAGGTCGTTTATGGCTCCAAATAAATTTTTGAAGTGTTTGTTCTATGTCTGTGAAATATGCCATTAGTAATTTAATAGGTATTGCACTGAATCTGTAAATTGCTTTGGGTAGTATGGGCATTTTGATGATGCTAATTCTTCCGATCCATGAACACGGTATATTCTTCCATTTGTTTGTGTGTTCCTTGATTTCTTTCTTCAATATTGTGTAGTTTTCTGCATACAGATCCCTTATGTCTTTGGTTAGGTTTATTCCTAGATATTTTATTTTGCTTTTTGCTATATCAAATGGGATTTTTTTCTTGATTTCTGCTTCTGCTGTTTCATTGTTTGTATACAAAAATGCCTTTGATTTTTGGATATTGACTTTGTATCCTGCTGTTTGGCCAAATTCATTTACTCTGTTGAGCAGCTTTTGGGCCGAGTCTATAGGATTTTCTATGTACACTCTCATGTCATCTGCAAACAATGATAGTTTTGTTTCCTCCTTTCCAATTTGGATGCCTTTTATTTCCTTTTCTTGTCTAATCGCTGTGGCCAATACTTCCAATACTATATTGAATAGAAGTGGTGAAAGTAGACACCCTTGTCTTGTTCCTGATCTTAGTGGAAAAGATTTTAGTTTTTGCCCATTGAGTATGATGTTGGCTGTAGGTCTCTCATATATGGCCTTGATTATATTGAGGAATGCTCCCTCAATTCCCACTTTGCTGAGTGTTTTTATCATAAATGGGTGCTGTGCCTTATCAAATGCTTTTTCTGCATCTATTGATATGATCATGTGATTTTTGTCTTTGCTTTTGTTTATGTGATGTATTACATTTACTGATTTGCATATGTTGAACCATCCTTGCATCCCTGGGATAAATCCCACTTGGTCATGATGTATGATCTTTTAAATGTATTGTTGGATGCTGTTTGCCAATATTTTGTTGAGAATTTTAGCATATATGTTCATCAGCGATATTGGCCTTAAGTTTTCTTTCTTTCCTGTGTCTTTATCTGGTTTGGGGATTAGGATGATGCTGGCTTCATAAAAAGAGTTTGGGAGTTTTCCATCTTCTTGGATTTTTTGGAATAGTCTATGAATGATAGGGGTTAGCTCTTCCTTAATTGCTTTGTAAAATTCTCCTGTGAAACCATCTGGTCCTGGGCTTCTGTGTTTGGGGAGTTTTTTGATTACTGCTTCTATTTCATCTGCTGTTATTGATCTGTTCAGGCTTTCTGCTTCTTCTTTATTGAGCTTTGGGAGATTATATTTTCCTAGCAATATGTCCATTTCACCTAAATTTTCAAATTTCTTGGCATACAATTCTTCATAGTAATTTCCTGCAATCCTTCGTATTTCTGTGGTGTCAGTTGTAATCTCTCCTCTATCATTTCTGATTGTGTTTATTTGGGACCTCTCTCATTTTTTTCTTGATGAGCCTGCTTAAAGGCTTATCAATTTTGTTTATCTTTTCAAAAAACCAGCTCCTGGATTCATTGATCTTTAGAATTGTGCTTTTAGTCTCTATGTCATTTAATTCTGCTCTGATTTTAGTTATTTCCTTCTTTCTACTTGCTCTGGGCTGTCTTTGCTGTTGATCCTCGAGTTCTTGTAGGCATAGAGTTAAGTTGTTTGTTTGAGATGTTTCTATCTTTTTAGGTAGGCCTGTATTGCTATGAACTTTCCTCTAAGGA